>WUQG02251405.1:0-20395 GCA_011317285.2 Androctonus mauritanicus | reverse complement strand
AATGAAATATGTGTATGTGTCCTTGAAGAAAGATAAATACTGTATTTGGCTAATCAGATTGGTAGAATTCGCCCAGAGAAGAAAGATAGGAAATATAGATATTGTTTAATATTTTCGTGTGTATGTGTCTGTGTGTGTTTACATATAATATTGTCTTTAAATTATTTTTTATAATTTAAAATTGTTGTTTAATAAATATATCTCTATAATGATGTAATTATTTTTTTGTATTTTAACGATATTTATTGACTATATGAGATCGATGATTTCATTATTTTTTTATGTTTACTTAATCGTTCAATCAAGTAATTACTATTTTTAGATAGCCGCATGTCCATTAAATAAAACAAGTTATGAATAAAGAAATTTGGGCCATATTTTGTACTATAATATATTAAAATTACGCATTATGCAAATATTGATAAGTGAAGTTTTGTCATATAATTTGTTAAAAAAGTACTATAAATTTATCGAAATTTCGTGCTTATAAGTAATAAATAATATTACATAACATGCTTTATCTAAGACTGAATAATTTTACGTATATTTTCTGAAATTTTTTGAATTTATATCAAAAATCCTAACAAAATCTGAAAACATCTTCTCTTATATAAAACAGTTATAATCTTCGCTGGTTTGCTCTAATTGGACCAAAAATAACTTTTTTCAAGAACAAAATCAATATCATAAATTCTATTATCCTATTAATGGTTCTATTGTCTTTCTCGGGAGTTAAATAGGCTGGACAGAAATTCGGCGGGAAATGAATGGCAGAAAATTACTTGAAGTTTGCCACGCCAATTTATATGGCGAATGATTGTTCATGTTAGTATTCAATATTTTGCTGAAATAGATTTTTTCAACGATATGGAAAAACAATCTAAATTACCTAAATTTGGTAGTTTTCAGTCATTATTGCACACAAAAAATAAGTACTGTAAATAAAAGATAACATGTAAAAAATATCGATGATTAAGCTTGTTAAAATAACTCAGATTAGCTACAATAGACTCTTCTATATATAGTGCAATAAATATTTCAAAATTATACAGTATATATTTTTCTAAATATAACTTATATAATTTTTATAAAAAATTGAGAAAGAGCAGATGCGAACTATGAATGGCATAATTCGCATTTGCTCTTTCTCAACTTTTTAAAAAATGATCTGAGATATTTTATAAATAGTTACTTAGTAATATTTTTATACTTAAAATAATTCTATATAAATATCTATACTATACAAAAGTTCGAAACTTTTTGTTGGAAAATGCGTTATTTATAATCCTCATTTATGATTGTGAAATTTCCCATCGATCTTTCTTCATCAGTTCTTCTTTTAGTGCTCTATAATCTTGTTCATCCTTCCACAAGTATAGATAATTTTTTCAGGAATTGAATTGGCTTCGGCATTAGTTATCAGCAATAATTGGGACATAATGTTAAAACAACGCTATATTGTATATATATGTGGGCAATTATTTGATTTAAAAAAATATCTTGGTATCTGTAATAGGCCAACTGGAAGACTGAAAGATGAGGTTCAACGAACAAGTTTGGATGACTTTTGAAACATCTGCAAATGTGAGATACGGAATTAAATCAAGCAGATGGAAAATTATTTATTATTGTCATCTGCTGAAATTATTTAAATCTATTTTCCTAATATTGATATATATTCATTATTGGAAACAAACATTTCTAATACATTTTTAATATAGAATAAATTTAATAATTTGGTTAAAGTGATATTTAATATAGTGATTCAATGCTACGTTGACACTTTTAATCTACTTAAAAAGATAAATTAAGTCCGTAAAAAATCGGTGATAGTTAAACTTTTTGAAGTTTACCACATTTCAAATTTATAAAAAATTAACTGTAGATAATAAAATAATGGCGATAAAATTTATATTTTCGTAATCCGTATATTGTTTCAGTAGCATTAATCATAGCGAGGTTAAAGTAGAGTATACGGTGCAGCGTTTTCAACACTTTAATACTACAATTACTCAATAGATGGCGACGTAGAGACATTTCTATATTGCTTCGAAAAGATTTTCTTTTTTAAAAATCGTTAGTGTAACAAACATTTTTAATTATAATAATTTGACATTAAAATAGCATAATTATCACTATTAAATAAAAAATATAAAATGCTTAAATTAATAATATCAAATGGCACAGAGGTCGTTGTGCAACCGAGCATCTGTCTTTTTAAATTAAATATCTCGCTCTATTTCTCGGTGATACGATACATTGGATATTATTTTATCTGAATCGATTATTTATCTATTTTCAAACATTTTATTGTTCAATAAAACATTGTAGAAATAAATATTACAGTATTTATTGTCATAATATTTTATTTATTCTCACAGTTGTGCAACATTTAAAAAAATACAAAAACAATTGAAAATTTTACATTTTCTTTTTTAATTAAAATAGATATTAATTGTTTAAAAATTATATTGTAAAATTTAAATTATAATTCGTAAAAATTGAATAAATATTTACAAAATTCAATTCAATAGTTAGCGTTATTTATAATAGTATTTTCTCAAATAATTCGCTTCAAAATAACTTATCTGCAGACTGTTTAAATTGTAACAGATAAGAAGAGACTGAACAATTTATTTTTAGTCTCAAAATAAATGTCGCTTTGATAATGATTCATAACAGTTTGATCTACACGAAACAATGTATCTAAAATTATTTTCAGTTAATGCCTTCAACTTTTCGTGCTATATAATAATCATATCAATTTTAGTGCATTGCACGAAATATCTAAATTAAATTGCTCGGAATTGTATCCTCATATAATTTATGTAGCAATTTTCGTAAATTTTATCAAGTGAAATGAAATTTTTATGACTTATATAACTCGTAAATCTAATAAATAGTTGACTAGCAGATAAAATTACGCGAATATTGCTACGAATAAAAAATAGTTTATAAATTTAATCTTTTGCCAACTCAAGACGTTATTGATAAATAAATATAATTATATAAAATTGACCAATAATTATTTTATAAAAATCGGACTTATTCTTTCTTTTGATTCTTTAGAATAAAATATTATTTATAGGAGATAAATGTGTCGTTACTAATGGCAATATACTTCATGTAGAAGTAACAAAGCATGTTTTTTTTTTTTTATTTAGTTTAAAACATGTTATACGAGATATTTAGTTCGGTGCAAATAAAATAAAATATTTGAACTTTAAATCCTGTTAAATTTCAAGTTTATAGATATTTTTGTTAATTTTTTTTTTCTTTGAGTTCAATTTTAGCTGAAAATTTTTAAAGCTAAGAACAAACTAGATTTTGAGATTGAATAACAGGTTTAACCTGTTGAAAGTTTCGTGTTCTAACTTCGCCCAATACAATGCTTGTTGCGTAAAATAGAACTTATGCTGATTACAAAACCCATTTTTTTTTCTTCCCAAAAGTTTTATGAACTTTTATTATAAATAATTTCAAACAGTTTATAGAATATTTATTATTCATCTCATTAAGCAATCTAAAATAGTTGCTTTTATAATGAACAAAATTTCAAATTGTTAAAATAATTTATGAAATTAACTTTAAGCTATTTTAATAGTCTATTCGTGTTTAAAAATAAATCGATTGTTAAATAAATTTATCGAATTTTTGAATGCGTTGACTATTAAAAGACTAAATGATTCTTAAGAGATCTTTTTTTTCCACTACTTTGTGTATTTAAACAATTAATTTAATAAACATGAAATGCAATTATTAAATAAATACTAAAGCAAATTCAGTTTCAAAATTTCATTTTTTTTTTATTTTTAAATGACATAAAACATTTTTTGAAAGATGTCAGTCTTTCGCAATAAAAATGGTGTATACATCACAGCTGCAACGTAATACATTTCCATTGCATGGAACATGTTTTCTGACGTCAGCATCACTCAGTTGACATCGGGTTGCCAAATGCTGAACTATTTGAAGGCGAGTAACCGGCATTGCGGTTGTATAATTTAAGTCCATTGCACATAATACTCAAACCATTTTCGATATTGTATATCCATTCATCGTTTTACTAAAACAAATAAAAAAAAAAAAAAAGAATTAGCACAAAGAAAAAAACTAACCTTGGTAGAAAATTATCATCTAATCGATTAAAGCAAGTATTAAAAACAACATTTATTTATATCGACCATGTACCAGTACTAGGTATCCGGTTAGCAACCGAACATTAATAAACAGTTCAAGAAGTACAGTAGTTGCATTGCTTAACACTCGTATAACCTACTTTTTACAAGGTAACAAAAATGAGTAGTTAAGTACGTTATATTTATACATAAACATTTATTATCATGACTCAGGTTTTTAAGTAATTTTCTTCTGCTTTAATCTAAAGTGTCTACGAAATCAGAAAAAAAAACTTACCACGAATATTAAAACCAATTTTAAACCTTTATCATTGCTTGTTTTTGTTGTTTTCTTTCTTTTTATGCTGTTCTGTATTCTGCATCTTAGTAACTAACTTCCTAGCATGACCGCTGGGATCGTGATGATTAGTGTGTATGCTAGCTTCTTTTTTCGTTCTTTGTTTTCCGCTATGACCAGAATATAAATACTTGTCTTGATCAAAATTGTAATGTTCGTATTGATCAAAATGACTTTCGGACATGGCGAAGTCTTCTTTCTGTGTTGTTGCAAATTTGTATATAAAGTTTCAACTACAGCTACATCGTGGCAGTTGTTTATATAGACACAAGTTAAACACGCCTTTCTCTGAATTACGTCATTACCTGTGTTCCATTGGCCAATGCTTTATCAGTTTTGCTTAGGTTTGTTTAACAGCTAGAAAGTCCAAAACCCGATATTCGATATTGATTACAGTAAATTCATTTATTGCTTCTGTTTATATTAAACGATTATCTTTTAATTAATTAAAATGGATTTAAAATTTATTAAAAAGAGAAAATAAAATATATTTTTAAATGTAAATCTATATAATATTGTATTCAACATTTATAGTTATGCTTATTTTATAAGCATATTTAAAATAAATTATAATAAAACAAATGCAAAGAAAACAATAATCGCTTTTAAATCTAAAATAAATTTTAAATATTAATTTTAAAGTGGAACTATTCATAATTTAGTTTCTAATTTCGAAACTTTATTCGATTTTTAACCTTTAAACGCAACAATAATCGAAGCATGACTTGTATTTTTTTTTCTTATAATATTGCAACATATTTTGTAATTCCAACCAAGTTTTAATCTCCATAACAGCAGAATAATTAGAGTATACTCTCCAGCATATTGTTTTCTTATTTATTTATCGAATATCAAAAACAATATTATAAATCTGATCCTTCGGGAGAAAGTCTATTCTCAATAATTAAAATAATATAAGAATCAAACTAATTTCCTTTTTGTAGATAGACCTATTACGTTGCACATAATCAACACATACAAGTATAAACTTTTATTTTTGTATAGATGTGATACTTCCGTTATTCACGTTATATTATTTTTAATTCAATTAATTATATAATTTTGTAATGTAACATAACATTTTTTAAAATTGTTTTCTTGATTCCATTCAATGTTTTAATGCAATTATTTTTAATTTTTTTTTTTAATTTATACAGTATTTTATTCTGAAAAATTAATACGATTCAAATATAAAAACAGTTTTAATTAACATATACTAAAAATTTTCTAAACGAGAATAAACTAATATTTTATAAAAAATTATCTGTTCTAATCATAACTTTGTTTCATCATAAAGTCGTTATCTACGTAATCTTTTCTCTTAAACATTATCTGTTATAGTAACAGATGTGATGGTTACCATATTAAATTGTTTATATAAAATATAAGCATCGACTGCAGAAAATAAACCAAACAAATCATTAAAACGTTTTTTTTATATTATTTATGATATCTCTGTAGACTAAATTAGTTATTTATATAGTGCATGAGTAATGTGTCCATTTTAATTTATAAATATATTTTATTCAAATGAATAAACAAAAATATCGTATCATCAATTCGGTTTCAGTCCATCATATTTAATATTGCATGATTCTATATGATAAAATGAAACGTGCTTTTAATAATGTAAATTTTTTCAAAATAAATTTATCAAATTTGTAATATTTCGGAAATTATTAACCTTTTTGTTCCGTTTTAATTTATTATTTTTCATATATTTAAAATAATTCACACCGAATTAGTAATGAAAATACTATAACAACATGATTCATGAACAACAAGTAATAGGGCAGTTCGTCAATTTATTAAAACGTCAACAATAATAGAATCACAATTACCATACTTAAAAAATTGTATAAATTATTTATAATTTGATTTATTATTATAATGAAGTATATTTTCCTTCGAATAATAATTTACCGACATTGATATGGTTTTATAAACACGAAATAATAAATTATATATGTATTAATTTTTGGAATGAGCTGCTCATGAATTTTGTGACTGAATGATAAATTTTGTATAGATAGTTTTGTCACGCAATTTTTCAAAAATACATATTTGACTATAATTTTTTTCCTATATATAGCATACGGAAAAAGAAAATTTGATTTAATTAATAAAAGATTAATTAAATGAAGAGAACAACTGATTTCACATTCTAATTTTGTAAGAATAAATAAAGTTTTTTTTATTATATTTGCTAGAAATAATTACTTTCCGATATTTAATTTTCATAATTTTTTACTTTTATTTTTCTCAGAAAACTATTATAGATTTTTAAAGGTTCTTCGGATATATTATAAAAAAACTATCATTGAAACAAAATTAAAGAATTAACAGTTAGAAATAATTTCTTTATTAATTTAAATACTGCAAAAGTACTGTATTAAAGTTTTGATTTACATTCCACAAACTGCACTTTGATAAAGAAATGCTTCGAATGTCAATTGTTCATTAAAATATCGAAAATATAATAAAATATTTTAAATTGAAATAATGGGGCTTGAAGAATTCAAGGAATCTTTGAAGGGAATGGAAGGGTCATTGAAGCGTTCTAAAGCAATTTTTTATCGTAAAAATGGTCAAGAGTTTATTCTCTTTTCTTCTTTAAAAAGAATGTTTTTAACTTGAGAGTCAGTCATAAATTTAATAATATCAAGCTAAAATAAAATAAATCACATTCAAGCTTTGATTGAATCTTTTTTCGTATAGACTATTAATATTTTAATTTTACTTCGAATATAATTATACATATGATATTTGGTAATGAATTCACTTAAGCTTATTTTGAGTGATGGATCAAAATTAAAATGCAGTATTCTTATAAAGATCTTTTCGATCCCTATATGCAGTATAATGTACTGATTTCTTATGCTGTCGACTTGATTTGATTATGATAACAAAAATTGTTAATAAAGGACATATTTAAAGAAAGATAATATTGTATTGTACTATATGCTTCTTTTCAGGAGAGCTATTTTTAAAATAAAAATATTTTTGTCTTTTAATATGCAATATTACACTCATACATCATGAAAACCAAAAATACAGGATGTTCCTGAAATAATGTTATAAAATGAAAAGCTATGAAAGGAACTAATGAAAATATTATCATTGTTCTGTTACCATTCAGTTTCTGCTATCAGTAATAAGATAATGAGAGTTTTCTATGAGTGTTAACAGATGGTGCTTTATCACCACAACGAATTAGAACATTCATTTGAAAATGGCAAAATTTGTGTTGTAAAAGTCTGTGTGTGTCAAATGCTTCATTGATGCAGATATATTTCTGTTATGAAGTTCAGAAATGAACTGTAAACAAACGTTATGTTCAAATCATGGTTCAAATGAGATTGACTTCTCATACTGGTTCTTTTATGTGAAGGAATTTCTTCTTACTGATTTACTGAGATGAAGAAATTTAATTTCTTGGTCGTCACGTCTTACATTTCGAAAATCTTATTTCACTTAAATTTATATTTGAAAATTTATATTATTACATTCAATTTTAGACTAATAAAATTTTTCATATTAGCACACAATAATAGAGTATATAACATAAGCTATTTAAAATATTTCTGCTGGATGATGTTAGCAAAATTTTAGAAGGAAATTTTGCATTAAGCCACAAAATCTCGTCGTCCCACTTTTGTAACTTTATTTTTTTGATAACTTAAAAATCCTATAATGGCGGGCAGAAACCATCATTATGAGTAAAACTGCGGCCAGAATTTGTTAAAACGTTTAATATTTGGTTCTGGCTAGGGAATACTACATGAAAGAATTCTCAAAAAAGGAATTTATAGTGACTCGAGATGAATTTTAATATCGCAAACTAACCCAATTCTCATAACTATGATTATAGGGCGTAAATTTTGCCCTATATAAGGAATTGCATGTGGAAATTCTGTGTTTGCATGGTTTGCTTTATTTCTAATTTCTTGTCTTTTATTCCTTTTTTTTCTGTTTGATTTGACTATTTATGAATATCAATGGTTTCGAATTTTTAATAATCCAAATTTCTACTAGTTTGTTCAATGAAGCGAGAAATAACTAAAATAAAATTTATTTTTTCATTTATTCTTACAGATACTTCCCACAACATGTTTTCAATTGTAAATTTCTTCTACAATGAAAAAATCTTTTCGTCGCCTTTTGTTACGGAATATATTACTAAAATTTATTACAAGCATTACAAAAATTTCGAAAAAATTACTAATTAAAAATAAAATAAATAATTTAATTTAATGTATCTCGCTGAAATTAATGCGAACCTTGTAATAATTAAAAATTAAAATTATAAATGTTTTCACAAGTTGGAATAACATTTTAAAAATTATCACAAACATTTCACATAGTTATAAACATTTCAAAACATAAGCGTCGACTCCACAAGAGTATGGGTATAGTTGCTCCCGACTCCACAAGAGTATGCTGGCGCGGGCAGCAATATGGCACTGTGGTAAACACAATGCTGCTAGTATCCTTCGTCCTTCTAAGTGCTACAAGATGGATTTTTATTATTTTTTACACAAAATAAGAGAATTGTATAGGATTTTTGATGATAAAATTAAATATTACAAGCAAATATAAATAAATTAATAAATATATTTATATATCGAGAAAACGTCGGAGTGTTGCAGTTTCGCAGTGTTATGCACGAACCGCTCCTGATAATGACAACAAAACAATTTTATTACATAAGAAAATAATGAGTAAATTGATAATTTTAATTGCATTTTTTTAAAAATAAAGAAAACTAATGACAATAGGATTTAAAGATGTTTATTAATAGAATTCAATTCGATTTTTTTTTCATTTTGTCAAATATTAATAGTGTTATTTAAATTGTGAGTTACTACCATTTTCTAATGCATTATCTAGATTAATTACCGTATATCTAAAGTTTATGAAAATAAATGATTCGGAAATGCTATATGCCAAAATCTACAATATTCTCGTTCTTCTAAGAAATAATTTATCAATGAACTTTTACATAGTTTAAACTTTGCAATAAAGGAATATGATCGAAAATGCATACCATATACAGCATACTTTTGATAAAAATTCCTGTATTTTTTATAACTAATTTTTAGAAACGGAAAATGCCAAATTTTTATCAATCTCAATAAAAAATCCTCACAACGATTTTTAAATAAGCCTATACACAAACTGAAATTGTTTTATAATCATGATTTCACAATTAAAAAACAATTAATTTTTAAAACATAAAAATTCACTTATGAAAACAATGTTTAATTAAAGTTATTAGATTCTAATAAAACAAATAATTGAATGTGTAAAGATTTTTCGTACAACTGGAGCTTAATTTATTATTAATGGGTAATTGTAGCCTGTGGCAATCATTTGAATTTTCTATTTTCCTCAAACATAAATAAATAAAATCAAAATATATCTAAAATTATTTCTTATATTTATTTTACGATTTCATACATTATTATTGACTTACATCTGCTTTAATTAGTATATAATATTGCTTCAAATATTATCAACAAGTTACTTTCGCGCGTATACAAATACAGTACCTCTCATAATACGGATTTATCTCAAAATATCTATATAATACAAAATGTTATCAGACTTTTTCAAATAATCTGTTGCATTCGACAAGTAAAACACTAGTTTTTCGTTTTATATCAGATAAGGCTAATGGATATAATTTTTTTTTCAAAAATACATTTATTAATACTTAAAAATAAGTAATCATAGTTAAACCAAATTTTTTACTCTAACTTTATTCCACTAGATATAATTGTTGTAATCTCGGTATAAATTATATTGTAAGTTTAATAAGTAATAAAAAATGATGTGATATATTTTTCCTGTAGTTATCGCACTCATTACTTTGAGCGGCTGAATAGCCATGTAAAAACGCGTTGGCGTGCAATGCAGGAGGACCCGGGTTCGCAATCCAAGTCTGGTATCTCATGGAAAGTTTTTCGGGATTCCGGATACGGCCTGGCGATTCGGAATCCCGAAAAACTTTCTTCTTCACTATCCGACTCCTCCACAGGTGTAGGTGATGCCCATGGTTGGAATTGGTTCTGCCCTTTAATAATCTCCTTGATTGGGAAAGGGGGTAAAATAGCATTAAAAACACTGCTTCACAATCAGTAATATTTACAATCTGGGTTGAACCGAGTCAGTTTCTACCATAAGGCATAGCCCTGTAGAAAAGGGTCAGTCGAAATGTAAACGATCGAGATCGATAGCCAGCTAGATACAGTGTGGTAAGGAGCTCGCATGTTACCTAGGATTCAATTTCTGATTTCTTACTTTCATATTTTTTAGATGAGTCCAGATCCAGGCCGTTCATTTCCATCCTTCATATGTTAGTTGATTCCACTCATATTCCACCACAGCTTTAGGTGGACGTGATGGGTTCTAGAATGTGAGCTGAAAAAGCTGAAAAACCTTAAACACATCAAGCACCATAAACGACAGAGAAAAGCAGATGGAATGTACAGTATTTGAAATAATCGGACGAATGAACCCTATATTTGATCCAGGATTTTCTAAGTAGAATTTTACATGCTTCCACATTGTCATCAAGCCGACAACTATATTTACATAGTCAATAAAAGTATATCTCAATATTTTTCTGTTTTATCAGAATTTTGTATAAAGAATAATCTCTAAGTTTGAATTATCATCTTTATTTAATAATGAATGATTATTTTATTTATCCTTCCAGATTGTTAATCAAATATTGTAATTGCCTTATTTTCAAATTTATTGACAATCTGAATATATTTTATACAGATACATAATAGATGATATAACATTTATCAAAATGATATGAATCGAAGTCAAAACCTTTGTAAAAAATATAAACCGACTAGAAAATGAAAAAGATAAATAATTCACATATCATCCAACAAACAAAACATCATCTATAGAATATGGCATTTTGTTTAGCTTTTTTTCTCTACGGTAAATTTCTTAAAAACATATAATACTGTAGAGTATATAATTTTAATCATAGCGTTGTGTTCAAGATTCAAATCTGTCTTTAAAAATTATCATCAATGATAGCTTCTAGATATAGAAACATCACATTCGATTCGCAGTCATAAAGTTCCTAATGAAGAATTTTCTTTAAGAGGAAATTAATGATTACAAAGCAGTTCAATAGTCTAAATATCTTGATCAATATAAATAATAAAACTGATGATAATTATCCTACGAAATAAATCCTATATAAAATAAATTTAAAATCATTTTAATTTATATACAGTATATTTTTTCAATATGAATGCATTTTTATGTTTCGCATCATTATTATTATGAATACTTTCATTAAAAATATATTCTATTGAATAATTAAGCTGGATTTGTATTATTTATATAGTATATAAAAAAAGTATAGCGTATAACATATATTGTAATAGGTGTACAATAATTATTTTTGTTATAAATGTTTTCACTTTTCAAGGAAACTATATAAATTTTAAAAATAAAATTTTTGAGATCGATTATAATAATATTTAATCATATATATTAAAAATAATGCTGGAACGGATGATGATAAATAGATTTATCACATTAAATTTAAAGCACGTAAAATGATTATTCTTTGTCTAACAGATGGCATTGTGTATTATATCTTATGACGTAATATCGTGAAGTGGCAGGAAACGAGCTGATTGGCGGGATGGGACATATGAAATTTAACCGTTTGAATGTGGTTGCCTGATTAGTTGTCGTATGTTAGCATTGCGTCGATGAAGTTTTTTCCAAGTGAAATGTTTTTCAAAAACAATCAAAATTTGTTTACTTTTTATATGAAATGTTAACATGAAGGTTCAAAAATGAAGAAAAAGTGTTGGCTGTTTGCTGTTAATGTTTGCAAAGGCTGAAATATTATGAAATTTCGATCGGATTTTTCCGTTCGATTTTGATTTATTTCTCTTTCCCGATGAAATAAAATTTTGAATGATGGATAGTCATTTCAATAAGGATATTGTCCACATTGCAGAAATTATTAAAGGTAAATCGAGAATTTATATATATACACTTTTTATCCTTATTACAGTACCCGGATTTGAGCTAATTAAAAAAAAATATATATATTATCTACAATAAATTCATTACTATTATATATTATTATTGATCTATTGCCAAATTCTATAGTAATCTGATATCGTATCTTTTATATCAAATAATCTAATTATCTAGAAACGTTTGTAAACAACTTAAAAATTTGCGGGAAATCTTGAACCGGATTGTTTAATTTTAACCAATGATGATTTTAACATATACATGAATAGAACTTGAAAGAGCTCAGTTTATGAAATTTTTTGGAATGAATTCTGTATAAATTTATAAAAATATTAAGAAAATGGTTATTCAGTAAAGGCCTCTTAAAAATATTGATGCTAAAATTCAAAAAGGAATTTTTAATAATAATTGTTCAAAATTTCAATCAGATTCCCTTTATAAAAAGTATACAATTTTTTGATAAATAAATGACTTTATAAATATTTAATTTATTACATATGAAAATGCATATAATTGTTAACTATTGTTAACAATTATATATATATATATTTAAACCCAATTGTTAATATTTTGGTTTTAAATATGTATGTACAATATGTATAATTTCTTATAGTTATTCCTCTAGTAATTTTATCTTGGATTTGTTTTAGCAATATTTTCAGTTATTTACAAGTCTTTAATAACATTGTATATTATCTATTCTGTTATGCTATAATATATAGATAAATTTTATATTGTGTCAATTTAATAATTCATTTATTAAAGTTAATTATACTTTACTGTTTTTGTATATAATAATAATAATCAACTAATTAGATATTTTATAAAATTTGAACATATAGCTGTACAATCAACTGCTAATTTCATTAAATCTATAAATGAATATATAGTATATGTATTATTCAAGAATAATACTGTTACACATTTTGTATTTTTTCAAAAAAAATTTTTTTTTATTTAATGTTTTAAATGTTTTTACTGAATTGTTAAATATTATGATTAAATTAATTTTTTAAAAGAATGATTTATTTGTTGACAGATGCTTTAAAAGGTTATTTGGTTATTTAGTTTGTTCTCTGTTGAATATTTATTTTAAATGTTATTTTTTTTCTCCTTTACATAAAAATTTATGATTTAAATATAATTAATGTTGCAGTTGTAAAACAGGTGATTTTGATCTATGAAATATTTTATGATGCCTATTTATATTATTGATAAAAATGTTAAAGAACAGATTATTCAAATTTGATTAAAAACTTATAATGTATTTACATAATTCATTTATGTATTGAACTCACTCATTTTCATAGAATGTATGTTAAATAAATTTTAATTGAATTTATATAGGCCTATAATTTTATAAATATATATATATATTTATTCAAAATTATTATAGAATGCTGCAAATTCAACTGTAATTTACTTTTAATTATTCATCATACTCTTAAACAGGGAAATCCTATATAAATGGAATTTTTTAATTTTCCTGAAAATTACTTTGTTAAATTTTATTAGTAAATTGTTAATGATGGAATAATAATAATAAAAAATATGTTGATTTATTTAAAAAAATCAAATTTAAATTTTCTTATACAATTAATAAAATATCTTTTTGAAAATTTATGCTTTACTCTTTATTAATAGAGAATTATATGTGATTATTGTTTAAAATTTTAATCAAGTTTTTAAAATTTTTTTATAGATCGTCTATATTTTGCAACCATTCGAACAACAGGTAAAATCAAGTCCACACAATTAATTCACTATTTTTGTATTGATGAAGATTTAATTTATGAAAAGTAAGTGCTAGTAATTTGATTATTATTTTAATTTTTATTTATTAAAAAATGGGAAAAATGAAAGTTCTGATTTAAAATTTAATGATTTAAATTTTTATTTTTCCATATATGAGAGAAAAATATTTTCTTAAATATAATTAATATAATTTGATTCCATTTTCTTGTGTTTGATGGGAATTTGGTACAAACATATTTATACTAACATGAAATTTTGTATTCTTCAGGACTTATGGGACTAAATCAGCTTATTATATTTGAATAAAATTTTTTATATAATATGTTTATGAAATATTCAAGATTTGATTATATTTTAACTCTAATTATCTTCTCTAACTGAACTAAATATCAAAGCTAATATTGATTATTTCTGCCAAGATTACTACAGATATTCCTTGGTTTATGCAAATCATTGAGACCAAAATTTTTATGTAATCCAAATTTTGCATAAATTGGAAAAATAATTTTTTAACAGAAATTCTGAATCAAAAATTCCTAAGAGTAGATAGTTTACAGTGATTGCACCTACATAATGTTATGAGACACTGTTCTGTGACTGAAAGGAATACGATACTGCATAGAATGTATTGTACTAGTAATATGATACAACAAACAATAAAAAACATAAATAAATCAAATAAATATGAAAATTTTAGTTTAATTATTGTACCCTAAAATGTTCACATTTATAACTCACAAATATAGAATATAATTATATACTATATCTGTAATAAAAATTATGTAAAGTCAAAATTTATATAAGCTACATATATATAAACTGAGGAATATCTGTATATAAAGATAGATATTATATTTGTTGATCTTTTTCATTTACTATTATTATTTCTGCATATCCAGATGATTTTAAAATTCTGAAAATGAATAACAAATATACATAAGATTTAAATCCTCTGTGTATTTATTATTCATTTAAATGTGTATATATCATATTTATTATTTAAATTGAACTCATTAAAATTTGACTATTCACAGGATGTTGTTGCATTAATGTAATTGGCATTCTACAAAATTAATACAAATACTAAAATTTAAAAGCATTAAAAATTTTATTCTTAATGTAATTTAAAAACTTGGATATTTCTAAAAATGTTCATCCTTTTATATTCAGTAGGATCTGTATAAGGAGTAATAAGGTTTGAGACCAAGTCCCCCAACTTTTAGAAGGCCCAAGGTACAATGTAATTGTTAAAAAAAAGTGATAGAACATAGAAGTTTAAAATAATATTTCAAACCAAGAACCCTAGAAAGTTATATCTGTTCCTGTTTATACTTTGTACAAATTATTATGTATATAGCTGCTACAATAATCAAATTTTATTTGCTTGCCATTGTTAAATAGATTAAATCTATCAACTTTTATTTTCAATTTGAATATGACAAATCATTTATTGTTGATAATGATGTTCAAATAATAGTTTTTGATGTGTATTCTACTCTATATATTATAAGCATAGCCTGAAATTAGACCTATAATAATGTGCCTAGACAAATCACAATATAATTAAAAATTACATTACAGCCAGATATATTCTTAGATGTATCTTGATCTATGTAACATCAATTAGATAAATTTGTAGAAAGTAAATTTACAAATTAAAGTATTGAAATATTTTATTTTATTTATTATATTAATATAAAAATACTTATTATCATCAATTTTTAATTTATAAAACATTTCAAACTTAAAATACAATAATTCAGGAATTAACAAAAGAATATGCAGTATAAGTACTCAAAATATATCAGGAGTTAAATTACTTGCTTTTTAAGACTGAAGTATGAGTACTCTTTTACTTATTGTTTTGATAACCTCATTGTAGGTTGAAAAAATTATAAGTTGAAAATGACTCATAATGATAGTACTTTTAGTATTAGTAATAAATAATAGAAGACCAGATCTTGCAAGACAGTAAAATCTTTCAGATTTGAAGCCAAATCCTTTAAGGTGGTAAAATTTTTGGAATTGAGCCCAGCTTTCAAGGTGGCTAAAATAATCCAAATTGAACCCAGATTTCCAAGGTGGTAAAAGATTGCTTTACCGTGTAGTCATTGGCTGATTGCAGATTTTTAATAAAACAAAAAAATATTTATAGCCAATATACTATGAAAATTTGGAATATCTTAAGAGCAATCAGAAGATCAGATTATTATAAGTTGAATGATTAAGTAGAGTTGCTGGTTCAATCTAAAATGCTTTAGTTTTCTTACAAAATAAACAGATGATTGGAGACCGAGCTTTTTCTTAAACAAGCTCGAACTTTAATGTTTTAAAAGTATTTTAAAATTTGTCACTTAAGAGAGTTTTAAATTGGTAAATATTATTTATTGAATAACAGATTATTATTTCTTGAAATACATGCATTGAAATAAGAGATTATAAAATTTTTACTATTATTTTCATTCAATTAAATACTGAAGTTGTGGTTGTAATTTTAATAACAGATATAAGATGATCAAATTTTTAGCAAATTCCATGACTTCATAATATCAAATCAGTTTCCTAGTATTTACAATTAATCTACAGGAACAGAAGTAACAGGAAAAATAAAATAGTCTTAGAAAGATTCTATTTAGGACACAATCGAATGCCCTCATTTCCAACTGTTGATAAGTGAAGAATAATCTATTTGCAATTTTGCAACTGTGAACTTACTTTGAAACAGATTTTAGTAGAATAGTCTTATTTTGCTGCCAAATGTTTATAGCTTTTTAATCATTCTGTTTTTAATCACTTGTTGAACTTTTATTTGGAATTTTAATAATTATGATCTTTCTTATCAGATAATTGAATTTTATACATAGTTTTTCTTTTACATAAATTATTTACATTATTTTTATCAATTAACTTTTTATGTTTGCATTTTTCTAATAGAATTAATGCTATTTACTTGTTATTTCAATTAATTTTATCAATTAAACATTTTGAATATTATTGAGTATTATATGCTAGATGTGTCTTTTTTTCTATAAATGTTTATTACACACTGTTTTTATTTTTTTATGAACATTGTATATGGTATAATTTAGCCCAGATAATCCATATATCACTAAGCAAAAGTAAAGTACAAACTGTTCATTATGGCCATAATTAAATTGACAATGATTAGTGGACTTTCAAGTGCAATGAACATAATAAATAAATACTTATCAAAAATGATCAGATATTTTATCTTTCTTTAGCTCTCTTTAGTTATTAGCCCTTCAACTCAATATTTTTGAAAACATCCAAATTATAATTGTAAGCAAGGAAGCACCTGTATATATTAGAAATGTTATTTAAATTAAATCAATAAATTAAATTTGTAGCAAAATTACTTTTAACATCTAAGTTTAAAAATTAAGATATTTAACCATAAAGCTATATGTTTAAACCTTAGAGTTATATAGAATGGCAAGAAGAAATATTAGATGAAATATTCTTCTGAAACAATGTTGGGATTTTGCAACAAAGAATGTTATAATTTCAAAAGCAAAAAGCCTTAAATAATTTTTTTTGGATATTAGATTAAAAAGTAATTTTATAATTCCTTTATAAAAAAAGATGCACATTTCAATTGACAATTACTCTTCCTGTTACTCTATAATATTCTAAAATTATAATATTTTAATGTCCTAATTTTCAAATTGTGTTTTTATAAATTTTTGCCAAGATGTTAATTTTTTGCTATGAGTTTATTTATTATAGGCCTATTTATTGAAAAAAATATTAATATTTCCAAATAAATAAATTTCTTTGCATATTAAATCTTGAATTATTGCACAATAAGTTTATTAATATTTAAAACATATCAATCAGTCATATTCATTGCTCTTCTGACACAATTACGTATTAGAAGTCATTATTTTATATGTCAAAGTTCTCAAACTCAGTTCTTAAAGAGGACCATTTAAGATCAATATAATATTGAAAGGGCCACAATAAAGGACAAATGACAATGAGAGCTCATATCATGATATTTTATTTTTCTCAAATTTTTAGAGATATTTCATTTGAAATATATTCTCAATTAGCATAAAATAACTATTTTTTAGATATTTTATTACAAATAACATTATATATATTTATTATTATAATAAAAAATTTGTAGTGTGAAACTATATAAATAAATGTTAAATAAATCAACACATAGTAGATACCCTATTTAATATTTTTGTGTTATTACAAAAGAAAGCAGTACATTATTTTAATTAAAAATGATTTGATTCATTACCATATAAATCTTAATATTACAGAATTAATTCCTTACTAATAAAACAAATATGACAACTTATAATTTCCAATTATGCCTATAAGATTTCATAAATCCAAAACCTGATACAAAAAAAGTAAAAATGAATGTTTTTATTAAGTAAAAAAGCATTTTATATTCATCTATGCCAGATGATATGTTATAGAACACAATATTAAAAATATAAATTAAATATAATATCATCATCATCATCAGCAGCATTTCTTAGTTTATTCACTGCTAGATATATATGCCTTCTTTTTTTTTGTTTCCAATTCTATCTTTCTTGTGCAATCTGCATCCATTGGGAACCAATTATTTTTCTTATATTATCTCTCTATCATTTGTATTGCCTGTCAGGATATCTTTTTTCCTTGCCTTGGTTGCCATTCTGTAATTTTCTTTGTCCATCAGTTATCGGTATATCTTGCTATGTGGCCTGCCCAATGCCACTTACTGCTTCTAACTGTTACCAGTATGTCTTTTACTTTGGTTTATTCTCTTATCCATATGTTGGTCTTGTGGTCCCTCCTGGTGAATCCTAACATGTGCTTTTCCATGCTTCTTTGGGTTGTTGTTAGTTTTTGTTGTATTTTCTTTGTAAGGGTCCATGTTTCACAGCCATATGTCATTACTGGTAGTATGCACATGTTGAAGAATTTCCTATTGAGACATATTGATATCCTATTGTCCATTAAGACAGTGTTTCTCAAACTATTTTTCCACAGAACACTGCTGATCTATGGAAAGTTAATAAGTGTTCCATAAAATTTATGATAATTAATGTAAGCCTCGTATGATTTTAAATGCTATGCCAATTTGAAATTGGAGTCATCAGTTTATTTTACTATTTTCATGTGTTTTATTTTTTATAATTTCAATTTGATAATGTTTGCTTTGTTTTTTCAACTCTTATTGACATTTGACACAGCTCGATCTGCCACCTGATGGATATTTTTGATGTTATTTCAAGGGTGATCATTTGTATTTCAAAATGGAGTATAGAAGTCGCAAACTATGTTCTATTCCACAATGCTCATTACGAGCTACAAAAGGAATAAGTTTACATGCTTTTCCAAAAGAAAAGAAATTAAGAAATTTGTGAGGGATTAAATTAAAAATAGGAAATGATATAACTAATAATTTTAGAGTTTGCAGCAATCATTTCAAATCGTCTGACTTTTTTTTAATGGTAAGCTAAAATAGATTTTCTTTAATTTTAATTTGTATACATGATATTTGATAATCAGATCAGATTAATACTTTAGAATATGGCTTCAATAATTCTATTAGACGACATTTGAAAAAAAAAAATGTTGCCCCATCATTAAATCTGCCAGTAGGGACGCATGTTAAAAGCAGTGAAAATAATCCATCTATAATTTTACGCGAAGAACGACGTAGGAAGAGATTGCTCAAAAAATCTTTGACGTTAGGTATTTTACCTTTTATTTTGTACAGTTTTTTATGTATTGTATAAAATATTATAAATTATTTAAACGTGTCTTTTTAACAGAATGTGAACAACCTAATTTGAACAGTGCTGATGATGAAAGTTGTCAAGATCCATTACAACAGAATAAATTCTCCAGTATTAATAATGATGAAGTTCAGACTGTTTTAGCCCTATTACAATTGAATCAAATTCCTCACTCTCATTTATTTGTTGATAAATCTGTGCAGGCACATACCAATCAAATTGTAACAAAATTCCATATTCGCAAACTTTTAAACACAAATTTAGCTCTGAAAATATTTACTGGATTATCTAGTTTCACCTTATTAAATGCTATAGTAGAATGTATTAATAAAATTAAAGTAAACACTACTTCTGCAGAAACAATA
>WUQG02251294.1:0-20397 GCA_011317285.2 Androctonus mauritanicus | reverse complement strand
TTCATAATTTAAAAACTTACGTAAAAATTTACGTACATTGCGTAAAACAGTAGCCATTTACGCAGGCAGTTCTACGGATAATAATTCATCTGCCATCAATATAATCACACCAATTAAATATTTACTACCTTTTTAAATCAAAAAGATATATATTTTGTACATAAATATTTACTATTTTTTTATTTAATTTACAATTATTTAATTTTTTTATATATTTTTTATAAATAGTATTTTTCATGTGTTTTCGGATTAATCAGCTATTCATTTATCCATCCCAAAGTGTGGTCTCATAGGAGCTAATTAATTGGATATTATATTCGATAATTTGAAGAATAATTTTAAATGTTTTACAAAAAATAACTGCTTTTATAAGTTATAGGCAATAAACAATGAAGTTCTGTAGTTAGAAATCATGAAATTATTTTCCAGAGAAAGTTTTCAACTGTGTAGAGCCACCTTCAGTTTTCTCTAACAAATTAAATACAGCAACAAATTTAATTTTTTGTTTGTTTAATTATTAGTGAAGATTAAAAAGGTTTTATGAAACTGAAAATGCTCCATCAATAATGAAATTTCATTACTTCTGTCTACACAGCTTCATTATATATCTTTTAATATATAATATGTTTATGGAGGTGATATTAACAAAACTGTTTCCACAACTTACGTGTACATACAACGAAATTTTGGATTATTAGATATTATCAAGAGAGATTCTATTATAATCAAAAGATATGTGAATAATATATACTTAAAATTAAAATAAAAATAATAACATTCAAAATATAAAAATTTAAAAGTAGAATAAAATATTAAATAAAGAATTCAAGATTTATTTCCTATTGATAAGCACACAAATAACAAATTTAGATTTTAAACAAGAAATTCAAATTTTTCTTGTTCAGAACTAAATCAGTTGTAATTAAATTAAAGATAAAATAGGAAAAACATTTTTATTTTAAAATCATCTTGAGATATAATATGAAAACTTAAAAACTGTTAAGAAATTTTTATAAAAAAAAGTGTAAATTTTAAAATAATATACAGAGAGTATTAGAATTACATGCAGTAAATATATGCATAGTATTCTACAATTTATATACAAAATTTTGCTTGTTTTAAATATAGTTTGTTAAGTGATTGTTACCAAGTCATTGGGCTATGTGAATAAAAAGAATATTACCTTTTGTGATACATGGAATAAATACTTCTCTTGATATGAATTAAAACTGATCTCAAAATCTTTATTTCAAAGTTTGAGCATATGATTTTATTTGAAATCTTATTCACATAATAAATAAATTGTATGAATAAAGAAATCATTTACTTCAAAGTGTAAAACAAAAATTTTTCTAAAATCATGTATCTAGTCAGTACTAGACTCATCTTTGTAGTAAAAGGTTCACAGTTTTTTTTTGCAAATATGGCTGAAAGGTAGCAAAGGTGATAAGTGCTAAGTATTATATCATATTTCATCTTATACTATTGATTTTAGAAGTTTATTTTGATTCAAAGAAGAAAAAGTTGAATAGATTTCTAATGCCAAAAGTGGAGTGATCTAATCAGAGAATATTCAAGGGGCTGATGGGATGGTATGGATAAGGATGCAACTGATACTTCAATATTTCTATATTTGATTTCAATATTTACTGACTATGGACATTTTTTCTGTTGATACTGCCAAAATATTGACAGAATCAGACAAATTTAATTTTAACATTTGGCATAGAATTTTTTCAATTACATACAAAAACAATTGGAAATATGTCTAATTATCAACGTTTTATCTTAGTTGAGATATCTACAAGATTTTTAAACATCTCTGATTCATTTCTTTATTATATCTCAGAAAATTGATGATCAAAATTAGACTGACCTTACCATGTTCATTTGCAGAGCCAATTTCTTTTGATTGCAGCAAGGATTTTGTCAAATTTGTGCATGTAGAGCATTAATGGTCTTTAGCATTTTTTATCTTTTCTGTCTATCAGATTTTCTGTCTCTTTTTTGTCATTAACATTGTCTTCATATATCTATTTATATCATCATATATCATCTTTCTTTCAATTCCCATGTGCTTTAGCAATTTAAAACTTTGGAATAATTTCAACACTTATAGCAGTTGTGTTTTACTTATAGTTATTTTTTTTTTTCAAATGTTTTCGGTGATAAATTCGCCATCTTCAAGACTTAACAGTTAATAACAGCATAATAATTTTAAATTGCAATTAAAATTAGGGATGTTCAAATGGAACACCCTGTATTTAATTAATGCAATAAGTGAACTAGATTTTAGCACAAATTCTCTCAAATCAGGATGTCATTGAAGATATCGATATGCGCTACTGTGATACTCGCAATTCTTTTTCAATCACTAAACAGGATCGCTATTTTGTCTTTAAAATGGTTACAGCAGAAAATTTCTGGGTACATGGATACGTGTACGATATTTATAATCCTTTTATACTGCTTCATTTTTTTTCGCCACCAATTTAAATTTATTTTTCGTTTGTGTGTCTCAAAAATGATGTTTTTGTTAATTCTTGCGCGCCCTCTTGCAATAATCTATCGTACCTAGTAGGGAAAACACTGCCTTAAGGTGTTATGATGGGGTTCTTCTCTTAAGAGAGAAATTTTCTCCAACATTTTCATAAAGTTAGATTTACAAATATATCATATTTTATATTTAGCCACAATGGCGGATTTTCGCATAAGCAGTGGAGGCGATCGCTTCGAGTCCCGCAACCCAAGGAGTCCCTTATTTAGCTTTAAAACATGTATTTTACAATGTTAACTTATAGAAAAGTTATTATTTTTCAATATTGTTACATACTTGTATATATTTTTCTAAAAATAAAAGAATTACTTCTCTAAAAAAAAAAAGAGATTTATTTTAATAGGACCCTAAAAATTGTTAATTGGCTTTGCTGTTATTAACTGTTAAATCCTGAAGACGGCAAATTTATCGCTGAAAACGTTTGAAAATAAAAAATAACTATAAGTAAAGCACAACTGCTATAAGTGTTGAATTATTCCAAAGTTTAATAGTAGTGAGTAAAGGCAGTATAATCTTGGAAAGTTATGATCATGGATCAATGAAGATTATCATGGATCCATGGATGATGATCCTGGATGGATTCTTAACCAGAACACTGCTCCAGTGTACAAAAAGCATTTTCTGTGAAATAATTTTTGACAAAAATAAAATGCATACCAAATCATCTGCTGTATTCCCCAGATTTAGCACCCTGTTACATTATTTTTATTCCCTAAGGTCAGAGCGCTAAAAGGCATTTTTACATTGGAAGCATTCAAGCATTTTCAGTCTATGGAGGCAGTCAAAGCAAAAATGGTGGAATTTAAAAGCTTAATAAAATAGATTTGTATCATTATTTTGAATAATGGAAGAAATTAATGCAAATGTGTGGACAGAGAACAGAAGTGCATTGAAGAGGATAAAAGTTAAATGAACAATATTTTAATATATTCTATAGCACTTATCCAATTATTTAATAGCCACACTTCATATAAAACTAAAATTTATAAACAGATAATTCTTGACTTGTGATATTTTGATCTTATAAATAGCTCTTATGATTTTCCAAACTTGGCTATTTTCATAACATATTAAGCCATATTAGCTAGAAATAGTTTTTTGTTTTATTAAAAATGTAGTAAAGCAATTGCTTACCACCTTGGAGATATGAGTTCAATTCCAGATTATTTTATAACCTTGAAGACTTGGAATCAAATACAAATGATTATACTATTTTAAAGAATTCAGTACTTCATTGTCTATTACTATTACTAAAATTATTAACATTATGAATCATTTTTGACTTACAACAGATTATCAAAACATAACCCCATATTAATTTGAGGAACCTGTTTATAAAAAGATAATCATTTCATTAGATAAAAGTTCTATATATAAAGATTAGTATATATAATCTTCAATTTATGATACTGTTGACTTATGACTATTCATACTAATAACAGTGATGTAATCAGTTAATTCTATAATTCATCATTGAAACTGATACGAATTCAAGTCCCTGAATAATGGTCTGAGATAGGGAAAGCATCCTCTTTGTACCTAGTTCTTGTATTTTTGTATTTGTACAGTTTATTATAATAAAGTAGAATGCAATGATAAATATTGGTAAATGAGCAATCCATAAATTTTGGGCATTTCCAACTTCTGACAGTAGAGTTTGAACCAAACCTTATCATAAGTTAAGGATTACTTGTATGTTAGAATTCATTTCCTATAAAATAAGAATATTTAGAGCAAACAAATGCAGATCAATTGATTATCAAATTATTTCTTTGCAAATGTCTGATAATTTAATAAATATAATGATTTTCTTCAGCAATAGTGAATTTATATAAGATTTTTCTTGTATTGATATCAAAAGGCTATAAATTAAATTGAAGATATAAATTAAATTGAAAGTAAATTATATAAGTAAAACTTTTTCATTATAATTCAAAGATATAAAGAATTTGAACTTAAATATTTTTAAAATAATATATAAATCAGTAAATATTACATTAATATATGTTATGTATTATTGTATTGTATTTTATATAAAAACAGGTCTTTAAAATTGAAGTATATGTATTTAGAAATTTTATATTAAATATTTTAAAATTTATTACTATCATAATAAAAACTCTAAAACCACAATATCAAATAAAAAGTTAAAATGTGTTAAATTTTTTAGCTTATAAAAGTTATGAAATGCTTAAGTACAAAATTTTTATTTCACTAAAATTAGGAGATAATTTGCTGTTCAAATTCTAATTTCAAGATTTAACTGTAAATAAAAAAAATACATTAATCAGAAAAGAAACAATCATATGAATACAAATATAAGGTCAAAAATCTTGATAAAAATAAACAAAGAATATAAATATAACAACTTTTAAACATTAAATGATTTTATAAAATTATTTACATGGAAATATTCTATATAAAAATAAATTTATACTTTATTCAATTTTATTAGATGACTTTCCCTTAAAACCTTTAGCTTTTAGTTTATTAAATTTGTATCATCATATTTTCTCTCTACCCATTTTTTTAAACTGACAAATTCATATTTGAAATTTTCAAGGTATGCTAAAGAAGAATGACAAGGAAATTATATCAAGTCAGAAATATTTAGTAATAAAAGTTTTAAAAAGTTTTTTTTCTTATTTTTACAATAATATATATTTACTATTTAAAAATATATTTTCAAACATCATTTATAAAAATAGTATTTTATTTTCATATATTTTATAACAGATTTATAAAATTTTATTGTTTTCGTTATACATATAAAAATATAAAAATAACTGTTTTGAATTTTGTATTTTTCTATAATGTATTATACAAAACGAAAAAACTTATTTTAACTCTTCTGGATGACATTATTAACTAATGCTATATGTTACTAAGATCATCGCTGAAGGTTTGGAAGACATAAAACATGATATGTAGAACAACTATTGCAATCACACAATGAGAGTTGACTGAAGAGGATTTGAAAGAACTATTCAGATTTAGTGAGGAAGTGAATGACAATAAAGAAGACAAAGACAAAAAGAGTAAAATGGCTCCTTCTAACCTAAACAAAGGATTGCTGATAGCAAAGAATTTCGCAGAATTTTTCCTTGAAATCACTCACAATGTGGATTGGAGTTTAAAATTAAAACAGGATTTGGAAAATTTATTACCTCCATATAAATAGTTACATAAAGAATTTCAGAAGGAAATGAAGCAGACATCTCTTCTGAATTACTTAAAGTAAAGTAATTCAGAAGAGATCTGATAGCAGCTTTCACTTGTCCACTAGCACTGATGCCTAAATATTTGTTCAACCAAATTATTTTAATTTTAATATGTGCAAATTGTTTTCTATGGATTATTCTTTATTTAAGTGTTTTTTTTATTTAAAGACTATTACATTTAATAAAAAGTATTACAAACGTTTGACTTATCTTACCAATTCCTCTAACCCTATATTTCTCAAAGAAAGTTAACTTCATTATCTGCAGATTCTCTGACCATGGTGTTTTGTAGGAATGTAACCTTTGTGGTTGGTGGAGGATTACTGTATTAGATTTAAAATACAAAATGCACTTTATGACTATACTTAATGAATTTAAACAAACTTATATATTTTAGAACAACCACTATTAAACATATTATTTTAAAATATTGTATTATACAATAATGGTTGTTTTAGAATGTATAGATTTACCAGTATTTAAATTCTTTAGTACCTTCTATATTTTAAATCTAGTCTTTTCCTAAAGAGGTTTTGTGAAAATCAAAATCAATGAATTTTGAAGTAATATAAAATAAAAGTAATGTTTTTATTGATACTGCTATTTTGTGCTGATAATTTAATCTTATGATTTTCTTTTAAAGTAAAAGAAAATCAATTTAGACAATTGTAGAATTTTATATTATTAAAAAATGTCATAAGAACTGATAAGCATTTAGAAAACCGAGAGCAATTGTCATATATTGGAAAAATTTGAAAAAATATTTATTTATCTATTTTTTCATATCCAGGAATGAAATGTGATCAATTTCCAAGATATGTTCTCATTATACAGTATATAAATCTTTAGCACAACAATATCATTGATTTATATTTTTATAATATGTCAGTTATATAATTTTCTAATTCTTTCCTACAAAAATTTATAAAGCTGTACACAACTTATTGAATATTGCTATTGTTAATTCCTGATAATATTGCTATTGTAGAATCCTGACTCTTGGATTATCCAGCTTAATTAATACAATATAGAAATGATGCATAATTATTGATGTTTTAAGCTTAGATGCAATATCTGAAATATTTTAAATGCCCCAGATTCAATTCTTTATTATAACTTACAGGTACCGGTACTATATTTTCAAAATAATCCTATGAATAGCAAGAGCTCTGATAATTTACTATAGAATATTGGAGTGTATAACAAAGTCATATGTTCCCCTTATTGAGAGAGAGTGATAATGTATTGTTTAGCTAGGCATTATCCTATTGACATTTGTAACTTTTTGATCTATTCAATTTCTGAATTGATTATTATTTGTCAAATCTGAACCAGTCTAAGATACTATATACAATTTTTTGTGATCATAAAGATAATATTTCATGCTAAAGATTTACAATCATATGAAGCATTTAAAATTGCTATTATCTGTTCTGTTGCATTAAAAAAAATAATATAATTCGTATTGTGTTATTCAAATATGTTGTATATTTTTCTTAAAAATAATCTCTATGGTTTTTTTAATTAAAATACTTAGTCTCATCTGTTACACATTCATTACAATTTGTTTAAAAATCCAATAACTTTTTCACTGTGTCAATAAATAAATAAAATTCATTTGTCTTATTCTAGGATACTGATACAAACAGTAATTTAGATTTTGAAACATTTCTGATAATATAATATTTCACTGCTAAAGGGTTTAGTGATTAATATTTATGGGTGTTAGAACAGTTTTTATGACTAATATTCTAGAATACAGTTTGATTGCTTATATTTCTATTTTACTTTCATTTATTAGAGAATTAAAGATTCAATTAACAAGTGTTTAATCCTTTCAAAGATAATGACATATAAACATGTTATTGACAAATGAAGGAATGAACTAATAATATATATTGGTGTCTGGGGCAGGTTAAAAAAATAAATAAATAAATAATGCAATCAGGATCTGGGATCTCCTACTGGCATTACTACAGATGTGGTATGTTTCCTGTTGAAAATACTAGCTTCTGATAGTAGTTCCAAAATTTTTTCACAAGCTTTTTATAAAAATTGTTTTGAATCAATTGCATTTGTATAGTTCATTTTTTTTGGGGCATTCATTCTTGATTTTATAAATTAATATATTCATATTGTTCCAATTATGTGTTCAAATGAATTTAATTTATGAAATTCTAAGCAAAAATGAATTTTTTGTAATATGAATTATAAAATACTTAAAATTGAAAAAATAATATAGATAAAACAAAAATATATACTAATCCTATTAAAATAAGATATTATTTCTTAATTGTTCATTTTTTATTATATT
The DNA here is from genome assembly GCA_011317285.2 of Androctonus mauritanicus. Lineage (NCBI taxonomy): Eukaryota > Metazoa > Arthropoda > Arachnida > Scorpiones > Buthidae > Androctonus > Androctonus mauritanicus. The sequence continues at coordinate 12,305 of WUQG02251294.1, read as the reverse complement.
TTTATTGCTATACAGGCAAAAAAATAAAAAAGATAAACAATCATCTACCATTTAAATAGATGTGATATGTTTGCAGATACATTTTTGTCACTCATTTCCAGAAAACCTTTTCCCAACTTATATCACACTGCAGTTTGTGGTATTGATTAAAGACACTATCTATGGTCCAATTAGAATAAATCAATAAATATTATATCTATTTATGTATGAAAGGATTTATTTTTAAACTTTGTCAAGTTTTTTTTTATATAAATTTAAAAAGTTTTTAAAAATACACCTAAAAACTAAATGAAGGAAAAGAAAATTATATAATATCAATTACTGCTTAAAACAATGAAATTTCAATGAATTTATGTTACTATGGTTGTAGACATTTTGCCACTTATAAAAGAAATAAAAGAGCAATACAGCATTAAACAGAGAAGAATCTTTTATTCAACAAAAGAATCATTTTCGACCACTGTCAATTGGTCTACTTCAAGCTGAAATAGATCAGTTGATGGTAGTCAAAAATGTCTCTTTTGTGAAATAAAAGATTCTTTTCTGCTTAGTGCTGTACTGCTCTTTTATTTCTTTTATATTACTTTTGTAATAATTACATGATTAAGCTTCATTTATCAACATTTACATAATGCTTGATTTGTTTATATATTGCAGCTTAAAATATGAACCAAATTTCTTCATTCATAGTTTGTTTTATTCAATAGATTTATAGCTATCTAAAAATAGTAATTATTTGATTCAATAATTAAATAATTAAAAAAGAAAATAATATACTCTTTGATTAATATACTCAATAAATATTTTGCAAAATAAGTAAATATAAAAAAATTAATACAGAATTATAGAGGGACAAAGAAATTGTATAAGTACAAAGAGTTTTAAAATTTTCTGATAAAAAATAAGAAAAATATAACTTTTTAAAGTTATAATTATTAATTAAGTTTAATTAAAATATTTACTTGTTTGTATATTCTAAATTATTTCTTTATTTGTTTCTAGCAATCTATCCCTTTGCACTCTATCAATTACAGAAAGTGCAATTGATAGATTGCAAAGGGTTAATATCTGATATTGTATTCTGTTGTTTTAAAATAGCTAGTAAAGTATATGATACAATTTGGTTGAGTAATGTTGAAATTGACCATAGGAATATTCAAACTTAATCAATTTGCTAGTTTCCATTTTAAAATTCTTCAAGTGAATTATTTTCAATCCATATATTATTTGAAGAGTTTTCAATAAGTAAATTGTTATAAACAAGCAGTTCTAGAAAGAACTAATTGCCTACTTTCCAAACATGATATCTATTTTAGAATGATTAAAATTAAGGGATTAAAATATATTTCATCAAAATTATCTTCAATGCAATAAAAATATATTTATTCAAATAATAACTTAATTTTATTCCATTCTAGGTGCTGTAGAATCAATGCAGATAAACCATATGTTACTTCTGTTTTAATATTTAGTGCTATCTGATTTCAATAATAATAAATAAAAATTTTTATAAATCTAAAAGTTAACCTAATCATTCATTACTCTCTCATCTTTATTACAGGATAAAGTTAGAAAATTGAATGTTTGGCATTTTTTAATGGCTGAATCTACCAGGATTAATTAATATTTAAAATTTTACTTTAATAACTGGATCATCTGTTAAATTTCATAAAAATTAATCAAATATTTCAAAACTTAGTAGGGAAAAAATCTTTGAAATTTGAATATCAGCCATTTTTTTAAATAATTGCAAATAAAGAATTAATTGATGTATCAGCATGATCATATTCAATAGCATGATTAGCTTGAAAAATTTGATAAAAAATCAAATGAATAGCTTAAGAAATATTAAAAGAGTATTTCAGAAGTACAAGAATTTGCCATTTTTCAACAGTTACAGCTAGAAGTTTAAATGATACATTACCAGAAAGTTATTAGTAGAATACACCATCAAATTTCATGGATTTCATTTTATTAATTAATTCAAAAATTATTAATGAGATGCACACAGGCAACCACACAGGATGGTGATCTCATAAGCCCTCCTTTTTTAGAAAGAAAGCTAAAAATTACTGTTTAAAATGTAATTAATGTTTTTTATTGCTAAGGAATAAAATTTCCATGATTATCAATTATGAAATATTTTATTTATTACCACTCTTAACTAATGATTCAAAATGCAAATAAGTATTGCAATTTCATTTAAATTCGGGTTATAATTATATGAGTTATTTCACTGAAATGATGATGTATCTTAGAAAAATATGTTCTTTTAGATGGTCCTTTCAAATTGCCTTTCTAGCATAATGAATAGAAGTGAAATGAAGAGATAGCGGATATCGGTTTGAATCTTTTAGTGATTAAAGAATTTTTTTCCATAAATATACAGTAGAGTGGAAAGAGCTTATGAAGAACAGAAAAAGTAAATAAGTTGAAAGGTGATGGATGGAGTTAGAAAAATAAGTCATTTACGTATGAGTCGTGATTAGCAAGTCACTGCTAACATACAAAACGACTATCCCATATTTCTAGTGATAAACTCGAAATAAACGATATCTGTAAACTTAATTTGACTATATACATATATAGAATAAAATTATATATCGTCTATTACGACGTGTAAACGATACACAAGATCGTTTGTTAAAGCGAATCCGATTCGCCTTAAAAGATGATCTTATATATGTTAATATGCTCTATCGCTATAAAATATTATAACAACATATTTTACCTGTCTTGGTCCTGTTATCGTTCCATCAACATCAAATAAACAAATAGTCGACTGATCACGTTCCATTTTAGAATATAAACTTATTATTACACTTCTCAATTTAAATATCTGACTGGCAACAGTTCAGAAGCATCAAAATGGCTGAAAAAAAGCAGACGATGACGACATAAGCGCCTCCTAGTACACGTCAACATTAAAATTATCAGAAAATTAAAATATATTGCAAAATTTTTTACAGAATAATTTACATTTTCGAAAAGTATAAATTAATAAGCCAAACTATAACAGATAAATTTACTAAAGACATTAATACGTACGTCATCATCAGACGATGGCCGACAACTGTCATGGCGGCGAGCGTAACATTGATAGAACCGGGTTTAACTCTATATTGGTCACTTTTTACAGATAAACTTTGCTGTTTAACATCAGTGTGTGTCGTTATAATCTCCCTTGGAACTTTTATAGTATTTGAGTAAGTTGTTTCTTTTAATATAAACATTAATCGTCTGATTGTTAATTTTAATGTAAAAATTATTAAAATAATTAATGAAAACTGATAAATAAATAATTCATGCATTAAAATGAAAGTGGTGAAATACTGGATAGAGTGTATACATCTAAAATTATGACTAACAGATAGATGTCTTGTAGACATCAATAAAATTTCTATATTTCATTGCATATTTATGTGAAAATTTTCAAATTTTTAAATAATTAACAATGCCTTCATATATTACATATTAAAATTTTCCAAAGATTTGAATAATAAATCAAGATAATTTATAAGAGAGAATAAATCATTGTAAAAATCTAAATTGGCAAGATTAAGTCTACAGATTATAAAATCTAGTTAATTATTCTTAATTAAATAATTTATATAATTAATTGACATAAATGAATGCATGTTATAAACTTAAAGTTATATCCATATAATAAATAGGCTGATGATGATAATTTATCAAATTATAATCAGAAAGCATATTTCTCAATAATAATTCCTGATTTTAATTAAAATTGTAACAATTGTTAGTTTACTATTAATACATATATATTAATATTTGTTTAAATGTCTTTATTTCTATTATGGCTTTTTAAAAAAGTTAAAATTTAATTTATTTATTTCTATTTTTTATATATAATTATAATACAACTTTTTTCTTGAATACAATCTATAGGTTTTTATTCTGTGTAATCATATGAATTTAAAGTCTATTTATATATATAAAATTTAATTTTCATAATTAATATTAAAAGAATTAAACTTTATGTTAGATAAAATCATATACATTTATATATATTTTATAAATTATTTATCATATACAGGATTAAATAGTTAAAACTTTACTTCATCTCTAAATAATCAGTCATATCATGCCAAAGACTGAAGTGCAATGCAATTGATTGTTTAGAAATAAAATAAATTTTTATATTAAATGGTGTATGTTTCATATGTATATATAAGAAAACAATCTCTGAAAGTTAGATAAATTATTCTGCAAACTGCAAACATAAAACAGATATATATAGTGGAAATATAAAATCTTTATAAACTTTAATGTTGCATATCACCCTGTTAATATAATTTAAGCTAATTAAAAATTAAAAATCCTGGTATTGCATGATGAACAGACTGTTTTATAGTTCTAATTAAAATTGACATGCTTTGCAAACAAAAGCATTAAAGTAACACAGAAATTCAATTTTTTTATTATTTGTCAATTTAAAAAATTTTCATTGGTAAAATCATTTCTGGAAATGTAATGGTGTAGGTTATTTTAATAATATTTTTTATAATTTCTTAAAATCTTATAAACTTTGCATCATTATGTTGCATATTAAAATTGTAATATTTCTTTATATATTCTCTTCAGGACTGAAAATGCTATTCTTGTAGACAAGGATTTGTGCATTATAGATAAGAATATTTTAATTTCTAAAAGCATTTAAACCAGCACTTCCTAATACTGTATATGGTATTCCTACCCCTAGGGATGTGTGACAGTGTGTTAGGGATATGCAAAAATAATATTGGTAATAGTGAAAAACACCAAAAAAAAGAGTTAAAATAAAAAAACAAAATCAAATGTTGAATTAATTAAAAACTTGAAATAATTTTTAAAATATAAAATAAAAATAAAAGCCAATAAATAACATTAGGTTAGTTTGAGCCATTTGATTATTTAGCTAGCCTAAAAAAATTTGAAGAAAATCTTTTTTGAGAGATATGTGCAAGAGGGTCGAATGAAAAGAGCAGTACTCGTAAATGGAAACACTAATCAAGGGATACACAAGAGAAAAAACATTTGGAACTGCTGATTTAAACTGTCAATGAGAACAGTATTTAATATACAGATAGTTCTTGACTTTGAGTTAATTTATTCTTGGAGTAAGCTTGTAAAGTAAGAATTCATAAACTAAGAATCAAATTTTCATACACATAAAAAATCAGGAGGTTCCATTCTCAGTAATTCAATTTGATCACAATAAAATTAAAAAAAGCCAACAAAATTGATAGTTTATGATTAAACAATGATTCATTTATCTAAAGAAATGAAAACATAGCCTTTAAAATAAAAAAATTATAATAATAAAGGAATTATTTATATCTTATGAATGTTAAAGAATTTTTATTCTTAAATAAATTTTTATTTAATATTATGGAATTATTAATTATTATTATTGATAGATAAGTAGATGAGCTTTAGTATAGATAAATTTCTTAGACATAATCTGGGAATAGAAGTCATTTATATAATCCAATAAAACCAAAGGATCTATTATTTCTGGTTCTTGAACACAATTTTGATTTTTCTGATTTCTTAGCAGATGATGGAGTTTTTGCTAAAATCTGATCATGCTGTATTTTATAACTACATATGCAATTTGAAATGCCTTTTGATGGATGTTTAGCATTTATTTATTGCAATTAATGTTCATATTTTTGATTATTCAAGAAAAAACTTTTAAATCAATAACTAGTTGTACTGTGAAAATAACCAAACTTTATTATGAAAATGTAGGTTACATAAGTGATTCTCAATCTTTTTTAATCACTTTATCAGTTAATACTAATAGCATATGTCTCATAGAATAAACATATATTATGATGAGTAAAAAAGTGCATCACTGAAAATTTCAATAGTATACTATTCTTATTTGCTTGAAATTGATAAGGATAGTATACTATTCTTATCAATTTCAACGAAAATAGCACCAAAAGCAAGTAATAGGACTATACGTTAAACATTTATTTTGTAAAACGCTTTCGGACTTTTAATAGCTATGCAACGCTTTCAGACTTTCTATATTTATATGTATATACGTAAAAAGTTAGTTATTACTAGTTATACGATTACTATAGGACTTCGACAGTTGGGAACCTCGATATGAATTTTTAAAAAATTCGAAACAACGTCTACGTTGTCTAGAACAATAACACGTACGAATCTTGTAAAGTGTTCGTAAATTGTAATCATTGTATGTACTAATGAGGGATTATTAAAAGTCCGAAAGCGTTTTACAAAATAAATGTTTAATGTATATTACTTACTTTTGGTGCTATTTTTGTTGAAATTGACCGAAAATTTCTTATGCATTCTTAGAGGTGTGAACATTACAATTTTGAGGACCACTAGGTTCATTGTGGTTACTTTAGTTAGATGCATATTTTGAAGCATGAATATATTTTCAGACAGGCAATCTTTGATTACATCTAGCAAAGATATAGTAATTCTACAGAATTCGTGATTTTATTTCTTGATCCTGCTCTTAGAACTAATATATGTAACTGATGTAATCTGTAGTAATAAAATTTTACTATGATTCTAGAATTAAAAATAGTTATTCTCATTGATAGTTTTAATTTCTGCATTTCAATCTATTCAGGCATTAAAATATTTATCATCATTATTATTCTCTATTTCAACATCACTATTTATCATTTTTAGAAAAATCTGATTGTCAGTGAGTCTGAAAGATGGTGCAAATAGCAAAATCTTTTATGATTAATAGCAAAATATGTTTCCCATTCTAAAGCAGAGCTGGCTGATCTTGTATTAAGTGAACTACATTAAAATTCACTCAAATAGCAAATCATGATATGAGTATAACATATGAATTATAAAAATTTTTAAGAAAGTTTTGAAAAATTTAACATTAGAACAATAAGTTAATGGTATGAAAAAGAATAGTAAAAGCTAAATATTTTTAAAATATAAACATATAAAATTCATGTTTGAGGATATTGTTTTCAGTTTAATTATAATTTATTAATTAATGAGTGTTGTTATGAAAATTCACTTTCATTTTTAAGACACAAAATTATAATAGATAAATGCAATAAATATTATCATTTTTTTTATAAATAATAATTTATATATATTATAAGTGCAGAATAAAATAATCAGTATTCTGTAGTTAGCATATATAATTAATAGGTCATTTATGAATTATATAAATGATATAAAGATTATTTTTGTACTTTATCATCATTTGAAATAATAGTATATTTGTTATGATGAATTTTATCAAAGATATGATTAGACTATTTTATTGTTATCGATAGGGTTAAAAAAAACTAATATATAAATTATTATTTATATTTATCTTGCTGTTTAGTAAGAAATTTGATGTCATTTTATAAATTTCACTATTATTATTATTTTAAAAAATAATTGTTTTAAATATTTTATATAGTAAAATACTAAATATATATAATATATTATTATATATATAAAATGAGGCACATGAATGTGAATGATTGATTAAATAATTACTATAGTTTATTTATTTGATAATCATACTCAGTGGTTATCAGAGAAGGGACAACTGTCTCAGGCCTCATGATTTTAGGAGCTTCAATTTATAATTCAATATGTTAGAAAAAATACATTTATATATTTTTATACTATTTGAGCTTCAGTGTTTGTCAAAATTTGAAGTTTTCTATCAATGTCCTCACTTTTCTTGTATACTTACCACTATACATCTGTCAACTTTTTTCTTCTTGAAGAGCCTCAAAAATGTTAGTTGCTCTGGGCTTCACATTTTCTCTGAAAGTCCTTGGTCATACTATAAATTACATCACATGTATAAAAGTAACATAAAAAAATTCATTATATTATTTTCCAAATACTTCAAAGCCCATAATTTAGACCAGTGTTTCTCAAACTTTTTATTGTATAGTCAACTTTTAGAAAAAATTGAATGCTCAATGTAATTGAATGCTCAATCTGTCTGTAGACACTCTCAGATGAGGGTGTCTACAGACAGATCAGAGAGAGACCCAGAAATATTTTATGGAACATGGGTTGAGTCCAATCACATATGATACTCCCTTTCCTGACAAAGGGAGTATCATATGTTGAAAGAAGTGTGTGTTTGAAAGACTTTTGATCATAATTTGTGTCCATATAGATTTTGGGACTTCGAAATTTATGCACTGAAAACTAGCTCATAGGGGAAATTGAAAAAAATAATGTTCTGATTGTTTTAAAATGAACAGTACTTGGGAAAGTAAAGTAAATTTCACTTCTGTAGTATGTGGCATAAAATATAAGGTTTTTTTTAACATAGTTAATTGAAAAAATCTAATTATAAGACATTAAAATTAATTTATCGATTTTGTTTCAAATTCCAGTACCATAAAAGCATTGTGTATATAAGATGTACAGTAATTTAAAGTTTTTTATAATTCATCATTCAATTATTTCTTCCACCACCTGCTGATTTTTATATTATGCCCCCAATATCACTTGGAGGTTCAAATACCACCTTAGACTGTTCCGGTGCCACTGGGGGGCAATGGCACCCACTTTGAAAACCTGTGATTTAAACAATCATAATAGTATTATTTCAGGAATAACATAATTTAAATTTTATTATTAAATTACAGGTATATCTTGCTTTATAGAATTTCACATTTATATTTATATTCTATAATTTTCATTTTATATTTCAAAATGAAAATTATCTGCAAAATAATAGTTAGAATAGGTATATAAAACATAAATTAACATATACACATGAGCTGGGCCTAGAACCATTCTGAGAAATTTACATATCACTTGGATCCTCCAAAGTGATATGTAAATGCTTTAAAATGCAGCCATCTGGCTCTAAGCTTTTTATTGTGCACTTAATAAATAATAATGTAAATATATTTTTAGGTTTTTATATGTATTAGCAAATGAAAAAAGGCTGATTCACTTTAAAGCAGTGATGTGAAACAACCATCTCAATAACGAAGTATATGTGTATATTACTCTCAAATGCATTCCCTCCAAAAGACATTACTTTAAACATCTTTGGTCAATTGGAAAGTCACGTTTAAATTAATGTCTGTTAGGGGGGAAAAAAGATTTTTACATGATATAAATAATCTGAAAGATTGATTATTTTAATTTCTTTAATAACATGCCTCAGTTTATATTCAAAATTGTAGAACCATTTGTAAATGATTTTTTTGATACAAAACTTTCAATTCAAATTTACAAATATACTGTTTTATTGAATTTCAATAAAATTTATTAAAACATTTTAAATTCTAAAATGATTTCCAAATATTTCAAGAATATCTTTTATATGTTGTTGCAATTATTATAAAAATATGATGGAGGCTGCAAAAAAGGCATATTGGGCCACATGTTGCCTGTGGGGTTAGATTTTGAGACAGCTATTCTAAACTACAAGAATTCCACTTACTTGCCTTTTTTGTTTATATACTATAATACAACAAGCTCTTTGCAAGTACAATTTTGTTTTGTTTTGATTTCTTTGTATTGTAAGATTTCTGCTTTGTATTGGCACTGAAGAGGGACAAACGCTAGTCCGAAAACGTTATGCCAAATAAAACAAAATTGTACTTGCAAAGAGCTTGTTGTATTATAGGAAAAAGATATTTATCCTCCTGCCACAGCACATTAAGCTTAATATCACAGCATTTGTTTATGTAATGGAATCTCTTTCTCTCTCAATAAAAGAAGTTTTGGGATATTTAAATTATAGTCTCTGTATCAATGAAGTCTAATTTTATCACCCATCCTTACCCACTGTGTGCTGTTCATGGCCTCAAGGCCTAACACCTGTCAGTTTTGTCTGTCAGTCTTGCGCCTTCACAAATTTAATACATAAAAATACAAATATTGTTGATTTTATTAATTTTGAATAAACTTGATATACCAGTAAACTATATTCAATTTTAAGATAGTTGTTGACAGATGAAACTGATAGCGTTAGGCCTTGAGGCCATGAATGGTGTATAGCGGGTGAGGATAGATGATGAGGTTAGACTTCATCGATGCAGTGACTATAGTTTAAATAACCCAAAACTTTGTTTATTGAGAGAGAAAGATTCCATTACATAAACAAATGCTGTGATATTAAGCTTAATGTTGCTCTGACAGGAGGATAAATACCTTTATCATGTCTTTAACCAAAGGGATCACTGAGCAGTATTGATAAATGACGGTGTTGGCAAAACACATAAAAGTCTTTAGTTCTTATTAAGCAGTCTTTAGTCCATATCAACACAAACAACAGAACACTGTCACAGAATTATTAGTCTGTGATGGTTTTGGAGTCTTGGCTGAAATGCTGACAGCTTATTTCAGATTACATTGCAGGAATGTTTCGTGACTTGGACCACTGACAATTAACTTCCGACAAAACTGCTCCTGCACACTTTTTTTTGACTTTCCTGTGCTTGTCCCTCTCCTTCGTTTTCCAAAGTCTATGTATATACAGTATTTATGCATCCGCTATGCAGATAAGGGATTTTCTGCAGTTAGGGGGCATATTTTTAATCAGTTAATTAGCAAATGTCCCATATTGATCTGACTTCTCTTTTCCTAATTTTATATTGATGTGAAACTTATATAAATTTTTGCTTCCTTCAATGGAAATGAATTTTATTTCATTATTGCTAAGGAAACCAAACCTTTTAACAAAACTATAACGATAATAAGTGACAATCTTGGTTCATTTGGACTGAGTTTAGGGCAGACGTCAGATCTTCACAAATTTAAATTATCATAAATTTTATATATAAAAATAATAATAGAAACTATTATTATTTAAAATTTTTTCTTATAACTGATTAATTTATTTTTATTTAGAGTAGCTTAAGAGGACATAAAAATATTGTAGGATATATAGATTCCACTATTTGCAATGTTGGAGGTGATGTCTATGAAATATTATTACTGATGCAATATTATAGAGGTAAATTATTAAATTTGGAATTATATTTTAAATGAGAGAAATATTATGTTTAAAAATTTATTTTTTTATTGAAAGATTTAAAAAATAATTTTTGAAATTTATTAAATAAAAATATTTAATTAATATTTTTATTTTATCATAAAAAGTTAGTTAAAATATTAATTAAAATTAATATTAATTTTATTATTAATAAAAGAAATTAAATTAAAAAACAGAAATAAAGAATTAATTTGGAAATATTTTTGGTATTTTCACTTCTTAACCATTCATTCTAGAAATTAAAAATAAAAAAAATAAATCACTGAGAGAATAGTTTTAAAAGTGATTTAAAAATATAAATATAGAATATAATTTTTACAGATTAACAAAACAAATAAAATTATCAGTAAGTTAAAACATATATTTAAAATTATAAAGATAATAAAAATAAGGCTAATAAAAACAAAATAAAAATAGTAAAACAAAAATTGGTTTAAAAAATGTTTCTTAACAACACATGAAACAAAAAAGGGAGTAAATGTAAAAATTAAATAATCTAAGCCTTTCACAAAGTATTGTAGCAAATCATTGAAATGAATTAATTAAATTTTAATGTTATAATTATTTCATTAGGATTATTGAAACTATTAAATGTTTTTAGAATTTAATAGCTTCAATAATTAAGAAGACATTCAGATTTTTCCCCATAGCTAAAATTTATATGTATATTTAATTATATATTATAGAATGGCTATGAATATGTGAAAATGCTGAAAATATTTCTAAATTAGAAAATTTTATTTTTCTATTTTATAGATTCGACTTTTTATAACAAATATAGTCATAAATGTTTATCATTTTAAGATTACTAGCTGATACCTGGTATAATATACACCATCAAAAGTAACAGAGAATTAATCTGGATGACTATGTAGTAAAGCAGTCACCTTATCAACTTGAAGGATCCAGGTCCCACGTTTCCAGTTTTCAGCAGAATCCAGGCCTGCATCTCTACTTTTTTAAATGGGTCTGGATCCATTTCATTGAACCCCATCCTTCAGTCTTTCAGTTGATCCCATCACAGGTGATATTCAGCCTATGATGGGTGTAAAGATATCTGCTGCCAACAGTATCCCATCAAAATTATTTGGAAATGGAAATGGAAATACATTCGATCCCCGACTTACGTGATTTCAACTTACATGAATCCCGCACTTATGTTACTAACCAATACTGACTCTTTTCCATCTTACGTTATCCAAATTTCGGAGTTACGTTAGTCGAATCCGATTTTTATTTTTTTTTTTTTGTGAATTGTTCCGATCGAATAGCTACATCGTAACAGTCGCTAATTTTGAGAATCTAAATTCAA
>WUQG02251183.1:0-20407 GCA_011317285.2 Androctonus mauritanicus | reverse complement strand
ATGTTTTAAACTAATAAGTTAAATAAATATGAAATATTAATGTGTTAAAAGTTAAATACTAATTAAAATGAAAATAAAATAGAAATAAGACAATGTTATGCTTCGTGAAGCAGTCTGGTAATATTTGATTCTTTACAAATTAGGAATTACATTATAAATATTTAGATAATTTGTCTGGAATTATCTAAGTATTTATAATGTAATTCCTGAAATCACTTAATATACTTTTATTTAATATTAAAGTTTTCTAATCTCAATTAATATGTTATAATGGAGTATACTTGCTAAACCTAGTAAAGGAGTATACTTGTATTTATTTTTTATCAACTGTAGTGACTATATTATATCTTTTAAGCAACTATTAGTAAAACAGATATGCAAAGTAAAAAAAACAAATATAATGACACAAAATAAGATTAGATTTTGATTGTGTATAAAAAATATAAGAAGTTATATAAAATATATAAAATAAATAAATAAATAACATAAGCACTTTAGTTCAACTCATGGAAACTATTTAAAATCATCTCCATGTATTTCATCATTACATTGTATTTGTTACTTTGCATTCATTCAAAATGAATAACTCCAAGCCAATAGATAATTGCTTTACTATTTCTATAAATATTTTTATATATTTTATTTAAACTATAGGTTTGAATAATTTATGTAAGTTTTATGTATATTTTTACATTTAAAATTCCATTTTATTCAAAAAAATATATAAAAATATTTTAAATTTTTCTTTGTAAGTAAAAAAATTTCACATCTAAAATAAAGATATTAAAAAAGAACAAATAAACATGAAATTTTTAATTTTAATAAAGATTTGCTGTATAGAAACTAAAATTTTATGAAAATTAAATGTGAACATTGTATTAAATTTTATTTTATTTTATTTTTATGAATTCATATAGTTCTTACTTGAAAATGAAAAGAATCAAAATATGTATCATATCCATAATGCTGATACCAAATTAATCCTTTATTAATATCATCCTGTGTGAAAGATGTTATATTTTTCAATAATTGTCCATTAGATAATTTTTCCCAGTTTTCCTTCTCTCTTTGCTCTTCAGAAATTATTTTTACAATCCTTCCTAAATATAAATTATTTTATTGTTTAATCAAATTTTAATTATTTAATATGATAACTTAATTAATTCAGCCTAGATTAATGAAGAAACAAATTATAATAAATTTTATAATGAGAATGAAAACATTAAAAAAAGTACTTTTGAATATACTGATATTTTTTTGAACAAAATTAGTTTCTTGCAATTTAATTATCAAAACAACTATAAAATAATTATAGATCAAATATAAAAATTTATTTGAAATTGAGCTTAATGCATGCCAAATAAATCCTTAATGATTATAGCTGAATAGTCAACTTATCAGATGGCCTTGATAGTCTAATAGTTAGAACATCAGAGTATTAATCTGAAGGTCCTTGGTTTGATCCAGGGCCAAGGCAAAGTTTTTCTTCAGATAATTTAATTTACTTTAAAATTCTAATTCAATTATTAATTCATAAATAGTATTACTTTTAATTTAATTATTAGTTTGTTTGTTAATTCTAAAATGGCATTAACATTAGTCAAAATTATTTCAAATTATTAAAAATTTAATTATAATCATCAAAAATTTATTTGGCACATATTAGATTCAGTTGGATTAATATACTTAAAATTTAGTTTGTAAAAATTTATTTATTATATAGATCAAACATCAATTTCTCAACATATAGTGTTCCAGAGCATGATGGGAATCTGTTGATTCTGGCAACTGGATTATCTGTTTTGCCAAATCAATAGAGGTCATATAATAATAATTCATCAATATAGTTCTAAACTATTAATGATATCCTTCCCCTATCTTTAAAATGATGGATCACTATACAGTTAAACATATATAATGAAATTTGATTACTTGAAGTGTGACATTCATTATAATTGAATTATCACACCACTAGACTAGTTAGAAATAAACTAATGTAATAGTTATAGATAATCTTGTTATATCTTGTTTTAACAAATGTTTAACTAATTATAGATGTTATTCATTATATCTAAAAAAAAATGAAAAAAAAGTGCTTATGCTTAAGAATAATTTTGTGCATATATTTGTTAATGTATTATATCTCTCTTAGTTTCTTCCTTTTTTTGTTCTATTTTTTGATACTCTATAGTGTGAAAAAGGAAGATAATGTGAATTTTACATATTTTTAACAAAAAAATTGAAAGAATCAGTAATATAATGATCTTTGTTTGGAACAAATACAGCAGATCATAGGGCTGATGCAAAGAAACATGGCAAAACCAAACCAGCAAATCTTACTACAATATACTCTCAATAATATTTATTTTTTTTATAATGACATATAATATTTACTAGTTAACATATTCTGAATTCAGAGTGACTATACATTTAATCTTCAAAATATGTTAATTTAAGACTTCCTTAAAAAATTGTTATTTTTTATTTGGTATTAATTAATATAATTTTTATTTTTGTAATGGGCATATTTATTTCATTATCCAATGATAAATTCAGATTTTCTGAACTATATTTTCTCAAAAGAGAAACTATTTCAAACAAATTATCTATGAAATTTGTTTTAATTCTATTATATTATTATTGTGTAGCATTTAATATCCAACCTACATATATAATAAATAGTTATTGTATTATACTTTAAAATAAATTGAAATTATTGGCTAATTAGGATTAAAAAAATAAATATATCAAATTTTAACTTACCTTTCTTAGAATTTGATATTATTGTAAATGTAATCATGTCATCGGTTGTATCAATATCAGTCACATGTAGATAGTCTCTTGTAATTGATATTTCACTACCTGTGATGACTCTAATCAAACGATTAGTATCCAATACAGGTGGAAAAGTTTGCTGATATAAAAAAAAAAAAATTTAAACTATTATTATTCTTAATTAAGAATACATTACAATAATATTTACAGTTTTAATACCATTAACTTACAGTCTTGGATCCTAGGACTACCTAGTTGTTTGAATCTATTTTATTTTACATATTTATTCAACAAAACAGCTCAAAATGAACTAAGCTTTTGATTAATAACAAAGAACTTTCAGGCATTAGATCCATCATTAGAATTATTCTAATATCATAGTTGCACTAATGGTGGGCTCTAATGCCTGAAAGTACTTTGTTATTAATTAAAAGTTTATTTTGCTTCATATTAAGATTCTTTATTATGTTTATTACTATATATGAAACTTGATTTGTTTAATATGAATTACACTTCATGTTATGAAATCACTCTTCAATACTTTGCTATGTCTAAATATTAAGTATTACTTATAAGAGAAGTTATAATAATAGTAATAACAGTAATAGAAATAACATTTTTCATAGTATGAGTACATCATTTAAGTGATCCCAGAATGTCATAACTGAAGGAAAAGGCTTGAAACTCCTAAACAGAAGATTTAATATGAAAGCAGCCTAGTATGATTTTGACATTAGATGGGATCAAGCAAAAGTTTATAAAATAAAAAAAAGATAAACAAATAAGGTTCATGGCTAAAAACTTGAAAATTATAAAGCCAGAATGGTCAAACTTCATGTTCCTGTGAGCTACATACATGAATCTCAAATATTCAACAGTCACAATCAGTTTTTTCAGGGAAATCTTAATTAATAATTTCAAAAATTATTTTTTATATATTTCATATGTATTTATTTTATATAGATGCATACTATTTTTTACAATAAATGAACAAATTAGAAATTTATTATTTTTTAAAATTAAGTATAGGGAATCCTCAATAAACATTAATTTCCTATTAAAACAAATGTATTATATGGGAGTTACATTCCAGATTAACTAAAGAATTCAAATTTATATGGAAGAATATAGAAGCACATTAATAGGAAATACTTATTTTATTATACACTTAAACTGTAATATAATACAATTTATTGTAACTGCTAAATAATAATTTTATTAGGAGTTAAAAGGCTTGTTAAAAGGAGATTGTCAAGAAGATAGTATTTCACCAAAGCTGTTCACGGCCTATTTAGAAAAAGTATTCCAATGAATAAATGTTGATAGGAACACGAATAGACATCAATGGAGAGTATTTCAACCACCTGAATTTTGCAGATGACATAGCGCTGTAATGCTGTTCACACAAACATTGAATGAACTACATAAAATGCTAAGTGACCTTAAGACAGAAAAGTGAGAAAACAGGACTACAAATGAACTATGAGAAGACAAAGGTAATTTTTAACATAGAAATAAACCCACATCCAGTTGACAATAAAAGTTGAATAATTGAAAAGATGGAATAATACAAGTATTTAGGACAAGTAATCATAACACAAGGAGAACAGATAAAAGAAATTCAACATAGAATGAAATTGGGATGGTGTACATGCAACCAATAGAGCAACTTCCTAAGGGACAACAGGGCATCAATATGCCTCAAAAGGAAACTTTTCAATATGTGCATACTACCAGTAATGACATATGGTTATGAAACATAAATCCTTACAAAGAAAATGGAACAGAAACTAACAATAATCAAAAGAAGTATGGAAAGATATGTATTAGGATTCACCAGAAGAAACCACAAGACCAACACCTGGATAAGGAAATAGACCAAAGTAGAAGACATATCATAACAGACATAACAGTTAGAAGTAGTAAGTGGCACTGAGCAGGCTATTTAGCAAGATATACCAATAACTGTTGGACAAAGAGAATTACAGAGTGGAAAAACCAAAGCAAAGGAAAAGACATTGTGATCTGATTTCCTTTGCTTTTCTTTCCCTTACAAGTGATGGAAAGATGATATAAGAAAATTAATTGGTTTCTAATGGATGCAGATTACACAAAATAAGTATATATGGAAAAAAAAAAAGAAAAAGACATATATCCAGCATTAGATAAAATGCTGATGATGATGTATTTGAATGGAAAATGAGTGACATTTTTGTGCTTAGGAATATATAATAATTTTTTCAATTTAAATTAATGATAATTTTGATGGTAATTTATAAATGTTTTTCAGGGAAATTCTATGCTTTAAATCAGGATAAGCACATACAACAGGTTCTCAGTTTATAAGTTCCTGCTTAACAAGTGCCAGACACTTGCTAAGCAGGAACTTATAAACTGTGAAATTTTCAAATATCAAATAATAAAAGCATCAAAAAAATGAACATTAATTGCAATAAATTGATAATAAACATTTATAAAAAACATTTCAAACAACATATGTAACTAAACAATATAGAACAAATGAATTTATAGCAAAAATTCTGAGATCTGTTATGAATAATCAAAACAGTAGCCAAGAAACAATAGTAATACACTTTCTGGTTTTACTGGCATATTATAAAATTATTTTCATTCCTGAATTATGCCTAAGATAATAGTACATTTATATTAAAATAAAAAAAAGACCTCATTTATTTATTTGTCAAAAATAATGAAGAAAAAAAATTCTTTAATATTTATATGGTATAAATAATTTGCTTGATTTTAAAGACTATGTTTTCATTTCTTTAGATAAATAAATCATTGTATAATCATAAACTATTGATTCTATTGGCCTTTATTTAATTTTATTATGGTCAAAATGCATTACTGAGAATGAAACCTGATTTTAACATTATGTTTATGAAAAATTGATTCTTGGTTTACAAATACATATTTAATGAGTTCACTTCAGGAATGAACTAAGTATATATTATTTATTAATTTTAGTTACAATATTCCAGGCAATCCCCAATTTATAATAAGTGAACTGATTCATAAAACTCTATGTAAAGTGAATTTATATAAGTTGGATTATATGTCATACGGTACTAGTAAGTCACAAAGACTTAATATTAAAAATAGTTATATTAAAGAATAAGCATATAAATTGCATTGTAAAATAGCCATTTATCACCTTGGAGAATCCAGATTCAATTCTGGTCCCAATCTCCAATTTTTTAGGAGTTAGGTTAATGCCAGCTTGTAAACTAAAATTAAATTTACATAAGTATGAATCTACATATGTTGAATCTATGTAAGTCAGGGACTGCCTGTACTGATAAAATGTCATTTCATATGGAATTTTTCTCTCTTTTAATTATGAAATGAAATTGTGATATTATATTGTGTGAAAGTTATATTTATCATTGGGTGATCATATTTTTGATATGCCACTGAAATATGGTTAATTTGAAATTGTATAAGTTATTCAGTGATTGAATTATTATGACAATAATTTAGAATAATTAGAATTAAATGTAGAATCTTTCATAAATTTTAATCTAAATCTAAAATTTCAAATTATTTTTTAATTTGAAAAGAAAAGTTAAATAAGTTACCTGATGAAGTAATTGGAAATAAAATGTTCCCAATTTACAATTATAACCATCCCAAACTTGAAATACCATCATGTCAATATTATTAAAGGATCCATCATGCTGATAAATCAAAGTTTCATCTTTAAGATCTTTAATGGAGAAATTTAAAACTTTTTCATAAGTTGGAAATCTCACAAATTTTCCATAATGAGGAGCTATTAAAAATCATTAAAAATTTATTATTATTAAAATAATCAATTATAGGTATTCCCCAACACTTATTTATATATCTGATCTTGGTAAATCCAAACTTGTAAAAAATTTTCCAAATATTTTTTTCTTTTTTTGAGGTATAGAACAGAAAAATTTATTGTATTTGCAAAATACAAATCTGAACATGATAGTTTATAATATTTAAAAGATTATATTATGTTATTTATTTATGCTTGGTGTATTTGTTTTCTGGTCTTAAGTATTAGATTAATGGTACAATATTGTAGCAAGAGACATTGTCTCATTTTCAATCAAAGAGAAATATAGTGCTATAACATGATATAGATGCAATTATAGTAGTTCACATCTCTGGTAGTTTTTTCTTCAGAATTTTTGTTAAAAAAATCACTTTTTGGACTTCTGCAAAATCCAAATTATGTAAAAACCTTTCAGTTCCAATTATTTACAGAAGTTGGGAAATACCTGTACTTACATAAAATCATAATAAAAAATAAATCCAATTCACACGAATTCCCATTTTGAATTATGAAGACTATAATTCATATCTCTCATAATTCAAAATGTGGAAATAAATATAAAATAAATCTCAACTTATTAATATAAGAAGAAATGCTTTTAAATACTTTCATATTAAATTAAGAGGTATCTTTGACATGTCATCTCCCTCTTATAATAAGCATCAACTTATAGTTAACAATAATAATATAAATATCAATGGTACTTAAAAATTTTCTTTATTAATTATTTATTCATCATTTTTATGTTAAATATCATTAAATCATTAAAAATCAATAGATCTTCAATATTTACTATATTATTAGACAAAAATTCTGATTTCATGATTAGAATCAGAAAAGTATTTTGCACTAGGAGTTTATCTAATTAAAATAATGATTTTTATTTTTTAGATAATTACATTTTATATGAACTTTTTTAATGTGTATAAAATGGAAATGGTCTAAACAATCTATATGTTAAATACAGTATTTTTATAATATTTTAGTCACTAAAACTGCTCAAATAAACACAAATATTAATCACTAAGTCTTTTAGCAGTCAAGCAGATTACCATTAGAAATATTTTTTATGCAATTAGCATATTTCACAACTTCTAATGTATATTAACTTGCCAATATGTATTAGAAGCTGGGGAAGGCCTTAGGTGCATTAAAAACAGTAATAGTTTTAATAGTATCCTGGAGTAACAAAGTGCAGAATTCTTCTCCTGAATGCAAAAAAATTAAAATATTAATATTAAAGAATTTTTAATAAAATCTGAAAAAATTAGAATTTTCTTAAATTATTAGGTCTTTTCTGATATATTCATAAAATTTTGCAATGCATGAAAAGGAGCTGAGAAAAAAATCTTGACATTTTAAATTCTAAACTTTTCATTTTGCAATTAAAATGCTTGTTATGATAACTAATCATTTCTAAAAATAACTTATCACTTTGTGGCACTGCAATCACCAATTTCAAATTGCTTTTTAGTGTTTATAAACAAATTTTTAATAAATTTCTTTATTCTTAGATACTTTAATATATTGTTTATCTGATTTCAGATTTTTATTTAAGCTGTTTATTAAGTTTTAAATAATGATTATGATGATCCAGCACACACAATCTTCTTATTTTATATATATTAAAAATTTTGAAAATTTTACAAAAAATAGACTGAAATGTCTTAACAAATAATGATACAACTACAAAATAAATATTAGAAAATAAAATAATAAATAATACTTGAAGAAATTACTTGTATTGTAATTGAAAATAACATATGTGCACATCACAAATTCTGATCCCAGTATTGCAATATATAGTGATTATTAAATTTTCAACCTTTCTGTTTTAAGAGAAAACATAAATTACATTGCTATCATTAATTGTTAAGACAGAGAGAATTTTTGATTCTATTTTAATTGGATATATAATTTGCATATTATACATCCAATTAAAAAAATTTGTAAAAACTAAATATCTTTTCTCAAATGGAAAGTGCTAAAATAAAAACCAATAAATATATCAAGGATATAAAAAAATTAGAATATGAAGTAAAATTTTATATAATATGAGATTTAGAATCTTTTGAAGTTGAAGACTTATATTTCACATTTCTGACTGTCATATTTTATTGGCCTTGTTTGCTTGCTATATCCATTGGTATATTACCTCCAAATGATCTTGGACCATCCTGGGTAATAAAATTAACATGTCTGTTCACAAATGAAACAGGATGTGCATTTATTTTGACTTTGGAAAAAGATTTAGGATTGAATAAAATATGATACTCTGTTTACATAATTTTTATCCTAATGAATTTAAAATAAACAACTAAAAAGTGAATATATTTATATATAAAAATTGTGAAACTGGCATCATAAATTCTGTTTCTAATATTTTAGAATTTTTAATTCCAAATTTTTTGAAATTATAAATAACTGATTACTATAATTATAATTAATCTCAATACTTTCAGATTAAATATATTAAACTTTTAACTTTTGAAACTCTAATAATTATTATTTTAAAATGATGATAATATAACATACCTTCTACAACATTGATCAATATTTCATTTAAATTATCTTCATCTGTTATGATGAGGAATTTATCTGAAATTATTTTCTCTTTTCCATTTTCGACTTTTGGAATTTTTATTTGCTCAATTACAGGTGAAAAATTCGATATAATTTTTATTGGAATTACTTCAATATTACTATTCAACTGTTGATCACTAACAATAATGCTTAATTTACCTTTTTAAATAAATAATAATAATTTCATCATCATATTATTTAATATTAATTATTAAAATTTACAATCTCAAATTTGATAATTCAAAACTTTTATTTTTTAATTGAAATTAATTATTAAAATTTAATTTATTTTAAATCATTTCTAAAACATGTTGTTGATTTCTTTGATTACAGATTATATATTAATATAATCTGAAATCAACATGAAATTAACAACATGTTTTGATTAAATTTATAATAAAACCAACATTATTTCATATGTTGATTTTTATTAATAGTGATATCTTAGCCTATATAATATCCAGCTTATATAATCTTCAATTTTACTTAAATCTATAACAGAAATAAATATAGACTTCTGCATTATATTGAAATTTTATAAAATATAATTATTCCAGGAAAATTTTAAGCATAAAATTTCCAAGATTGATAGCATCTTGATTAAAAAGATTAAAGATTTATAAAAAAAAAGACTGCATATCATAATCACAATTTACATAATTTTCTTGATACTTTAAACATTTTATTTGTTCAAAAATAATGTAATATAAAATGCAATATTAAAGAGAATATTATATCTGTACAATAAATACATTATTGTACAGAAGGTTTATATATTTACAAAGAACAATTTACTTTTAGTATAATATTTATGTATTCCAAGCACCTATGTTGCTGGCTGGGCTACTTGAAGACTTATACATATGTAGTTTATGCAGGGGAGGGGCCATAAGGCCTACATCCCATCGTAAAAGAAGGCATATATTTTTTTATTATTAATATTTTATAATAATAAAATATTTATAAATCTTAGTAAAACAATATATTATTTTGATTGAAAAAATCTAGTTCAATACTGTAAATAATGTTTGTTCTATGCCTCATTGAAAAAACTATTTAATTATAAACAAATTTTATTGATAAATTAATGATTAAAGTTTGTTTTAATAAACAAATGTATCAGAATAGTAAACAGATTTATCAAACTGTCAATAAGAACAAAATTTTTTATGGAGTGGAACTTAAAATTCTCAAGTTGTTATGTGCCAACATCAGGTTTCAGTTTCAGGAAATTAAAATTCTTATGCCTTTTGAAAATACTAATTGATTTTAATTAATCCAAAATATCTTAATTTTGAAGATAAGACAATTATTTAATTTATAATTTTTAAATATTTTAACAGATTTTTGGGTATGGTACCCAAATTTTAAAAAAGTATCTTATTCAGCAAAATAATCCCAAGTCCCAAGCATTTTAGATAAATAGTCCTATAATGTGCATAAATAACAAACTCTAATATATATCTTTACAAACAACTATTTTAATTAAAAACAAATATTTAACATGAAAATAAAAACAAAAAATATATTTGAAATATGGTGTACTCCTTTTCTAATATGGAAGTTAACAATAGCTCCTTGTAATTTAATGATTATCCAGCTTTTAGGCTTCCAAATGATACACATCTTGATTGCTTATAAAATTAAACTGATAAAAGTGAAATAAGCATGGAAAACTAAGTCACAAATTTTGGCTGATTTAAAATCAGTCACCTAAGTGTTCAAGTATAAAATGGCAGAGAATTAATGTCGTCAGTTCAATCCTATAGGATGGGAAATAAATTTTTGTAGACAGACAGACAAAATTTTTCCTGATGAGGATCTCTTTCTTCTAGCTTCTTTATTTTAAAAATATAATACTATATGCATCAAAAATTCTTTTTATGATCTTCCATTTTACTTTTTAGTTTTCTGTTTTTTCAGATATAATAAATAGCAAAAATAACAGCAGAAAAAACAAAACAAACCAAGCTTATCAAACTTTCAATAATAGTCAGTAATAAATAGTCCAATAAGTTTAAAACTAATTATTATTATTATTAACTTAGTTTTCCAATTAATAATAATAGAATAATAAAACAGAGATGCATGCAGTTCAAATAACAACTGTAAACTTATTGTTTGATCAATTTCTTGCACTTCCAGTTTTGGAATATACATTAAGTATCATTCCAATCATTCCAAACTTTTTAAGTTTGACCAATTATCGGTATTTTACAGTGATACATATGGCATATTAAATATTTGCTATACATCATTTGTAAATAAAACACAGAGCTATAAATTTAGAAATTTAAAGACTATTTCATATAAAAGTAATGATTATAAATGTAGAAAGTAACAGATTGTGAAATCTTAAATCAAGTTTTTTCTATACAAATAAAAAATTATAAAAATGAATAAATTAATTTACCTATCAATTCATCTTTCTTTGAATGTTTAAATAATAATCTTTTGTTAAACAGATCCATATAAGAAAACGTATCTCCAATTTTCAGTATAGTATTTTCTCCTTTTTCGGACTGCAAAATCAATTTGCCAATTGTTGGCATTGTTACAGTGCTAAACATTAAATATTTTTCATCTGTATCATCATCTAATACAGATATTATATTTGAGTCTATAATTGTATAAGTATTAAATTCTCCAATAATTATGCCATTCACAATCAAAAGAGGAGATTTTTCATTCACTAGAAAAAAAATATATAATTATTTACAAATAAATTTAAATATTTAATTTATATAATTATTATATATAAGTATGAATACAGGTATGTTAAATGAATTTATTAAAGTTATTACAAATTATTAATACATAGAATTAAATTACGGTATTTGTTTTTAATTCTTAATTTAATTTCAATATTTATGTTAAAATTTATCAATTAAGCATTTCATTATGGAAATTATTTTAATAAAACTAATAAATGTACAATTATTGTTTATGACATTATATGGTTTCAGTTATAAAACCTTTTAAAAAATATAATAAGTACATTATAATTATTATTATTTTATGTGAAGCCCAGATTGATACCTGATCCTACCTGATCCTGTAAAGAAAGAAGAAGCAAATTTTGTCTTAAAATCAGTGGTATACACAAAAAAAAATTGGATTTGAAAATATATCTGATTGCAATCAGTGAAGAAAATAAACAAGATATTCCTACTTCCATGATATGAACAATTAATTATTCATATCATGAAAGTAAGAATAAATATCCAAATAATAAAATTTTTTGTCAAAAATAATTTGGTATACAATAAAAATTTATTAAGATATGAATTATAGATGATAAATTATTATATAGAACAAAATACATATTGATTTATATAAATTACAGTGGACAACTGATCAATGATGGATAATTTTTTTTGCAAAAGTGAAAGGGTAAGTTGCATGATAGGATGAAATGAGTCCTACTACAGGCTGCTCCCTGCAGAGTGATCAGCTGAACTGTAGAGGACAGATATAAACAGACTGGGTCCAGTACTTCCCTAAATAAATTTGTCCAGGGGAAAAATCTGGAATCAAATCTGAGATTTCTGGATACATTTGTGTACATAAGGATTTCTCTCATATAGTTTGCATTAATAACAATCAAATGATGAAAAATTTATCTGAAAATAATAAATTTTTTAAAGATAACCTTTCACTCTAAATTGTCATAATAGAAGTAGAAAAGAGTGGCTTTAAACACTAACCATAACCATACAGTGATCTATTATGCATTAAATTACTATATATATTCATTATAGGCTGATCCCCAATTTGAGTTTAAAAATAGAAAAAAATTAGAAACACATATATAAACCATATCATCAACTTTCAAGTATTAAAATAATATGACATTCATTAAAATAAACTGATAAGTTCTTATTATTTTAAAACTTTTCCAAATTCAGTTCACTATTAGAATAAATATGGCCACTTAAATAAAATTATAAATTTAATACCATTGAAATGGATTGCAATGCAATGTGAAGCAAAAGCTGGATAGAAAAGAGGATGCAATCACATTATGCTATATTTTTCTAAAATACAATTTATCGAAGTGTTTCCTCAGTGGAAAATATATAAAATATATTAAATGTTTCTGTCAGTTCTGAATATCAACAAAAATATATTATTTTAATAAAAGTTTAAACAATAAAACTATCAGAACTGAAACAACAGATATTTTGTTGTAACTGATAGAAATGGAAAGCCAACCAGACATTCATGATTGCCTGAAACATTGAGTATTCTATAATTTGGCATATTTAAATGTTCCAAACTATAGAATACTTGATGTTTTATGTTTTAAACTTGGTTAGAATAGATCTGAAGATGGCTTACTAAAACCAAAAGTACTTTTTCCTGAAATTTTTCTGTGTGTATTTTTAAATAAATGAAACATTCATGCCATTTTAGTGCTTATCTTCAGTAAGTTTGAATCATAAATCTGGTTAAAATTTTAAATTTTTTAATAAAAGAAACATGATCAATAAATTTTTAAAATTATAATTGAAAATCATTTAAAAGTAACTAAAATATTACAATTTAAACAAATTAGAATTTTTGTGGATAAATTTTCAATGTTTTTGTTAAGATTGCTTAGCAAAAGTATTGAAAATTCTACATTTTCTTTGAATAAAAATTTGTAATTACCTCAAAATAATAATTGGTTGACAAAAATAACAATGAAATAAATATATATAATTCAGAACTATAAATATAATAAATATTCCAATAGAATACACAATAGTGCTTCAAAAAAATTGCATCACTCATATGTATTATAACATACGGTTAAAAAATAATAATATATTGTATCATCAATTGCTCATATTGCATCATTCTGTTACAATATGCTCTTTAGATGATCTAATATGTCATTGATGATTTCATCATCTAATAGATGGCTTTAAATAGAACAAATGTTCAATGTTATAATAGTCAATGTTTTAATTTGAGGATAGTTTTCTTACTATGGCTAAATTTTCAAAACTGATGATTCATTAATATAACTAGTGTTGCAACAACTTGTTTCAAAGATAGTCAGTAAACAAATCTAACTATTTCCTTGATTATTATTATTACTATGCAAATATTGCATTTTTATTATTTAAGTGTATCAAAACAAAATATTATAACAAAATAAGTTGTGATACTTTATATTTAATTTATATTTTTTATTTATTATTCCTATTTACTATTGAAGGATGAACAATGACAGCTTTTAAAAAAACTATATGAAAAATTTCATTATGCTATTTTTTTTGCACTACTGTAGCATTATCATATGATATTATAGATTCAATTTTATAATATTAGGAAGTTTCAACACTGTCACAATTTGGATTTGATTGATTACTAAATGAGAAAATGGTATCATTTTGGAAAGTTAATGTTAGTTGCTTCAGCAACTCAAGATTAATTCAAATCTCTGATAATAGATATTCTATTATTGAAAATTCTCTCTATTCTCATAAATTATTTCTATTCTATCCTCTATTACCTCTAATAAAGATCATCTGTTATATTAAACTGCTGATAAGAATTTTAAGATTCTGACTTGCATTGGACAGCAAAGATGGCTTCTTTTTTGTCTCAAAAATATGATGACAAAAGACTGAATTTATTGGTCAATGATATGACAAAAATAGATACAAAAAGCAATGATACAACTAACAATCTCTATACGTGCAGACATGGAATTTCTCAGTCGGAGCTGAGTCATAGCTGTGCTGAAACTCCCTATTAAAATTAACTAAATGATAAATAATTCTAAAATATTTCTTACATTCACATTTTTGAAATATTTTATTTGGGAAATAATTGGTTCCACAATCTTCAACACAAGAATTATGTTTTAAAAAATATCCTTCTTTACAGTAATTGCAGTGCTGTGAGTTTATGCAACTTAAACAATTTTTGGAGCATTCTATAAATAAAAAAGAATTACAATTAGATAATTATATAAAATTTATTTATTCATAGAACTTAATATACTAATTTACACATTTATTTTAAATACTTTCTCCTTTAATAACAGATATGTTGCATTTGTAAAAATGTATAGGTTCAACAGTTTCAATGTTATGGTATTTTTGTTAGGCAAATATAATCTTTATAATTTTAGAAAGAATTATGTAAATTTATCATTTCTTAAGAAATTATTTTATTTTACCTTTGCAAATATGTTTATGTATGTCAGGATATTTTTGAATTCCACAATTTTTAACACATTCATCAGCCAAAAGTAAAAATGGTGAATGGCAAGATGTACAGTTTGAATGATCAATACATGTTTTACAATTATTACTACAAACTGAAAAATAAAAAAATTAAGAAAATTACTAAAGATTTGAAATTCTATATAATATCTAGCTGGTTAAAATTCAATATATCATAATCATACAAACTTTCAGATAAAATAAAACAAAAAAAAACTTTAAATATACATATATTATCCAAAGAACTACTTATGTATAGTTCAAATATAATATCCTATTAAAACCAGCATGCCTGAGAATGATCAGAATTCATAATGCTTTACAAACCTTGGTTATTCCCAGGCAGAACAGTTTATAAAGATAAAGTTAAAATAGATTATAGATAGATTATAAAGATCTAAAATAGATTATAGATTAATTATGTTTATAAAGATTCCTTAGTACTTGAGTAGATTGAAAACAATTAGAAATGTTGTAGAGAACAAGGTAAAACCATAGCATGCACTATGGACCAACTATATTTAGTGCATTGAGGAATGAATAATAAATGTAATTTTGAAGAATCTCATAAGGAAATACAATAATATACCAAATTATAATGTATAATTATGATTTAGATAAAAGAAAGTACTATATAAGTATATCAAAGAGGAATTTTCAAGACAGAATCCAGGAACATAAGAATGATATATTTTTACAAATTGGTAATTTGTTAGTTTTTTTAATGATGAAACTGAGCATAGGTGATAAATTGTTTGCTGCATTTAAGATAGGTAGTGTAATAATTAAAATTATTTATTTTTGTATTAGTAACCAAAAGTGGATCTTTCAAGTAATAACTTGGAATGACTGAATGGTGGAATTACAATATTTGGAGCATGAAAATGAAAATATTATTAGAGGCTAAACAATTTCATGAAGATTTTATAGAAAATGTTGAACTTGTTGAGACTGAAGAAAGTCAAGAAAGCATAAAAAAATATATAATGATTGAGAAAGAATTGAAAAGCTTATGGATTAATTATTTTAAATCTCTTAAATAAGCAAATTTTATGCTTTAAAAAAACAAAAAATGCCAAAAATATTTGGGAAACAATTAAAGAAAGATATAAAGGTGCCTCAGAATACAAAAAAATGGACTTGGTCTTAGAATTGATAAGATTGAAGAAAAATACTTCCAAAAAAGATGGAAGAGTACTTGTCAAGAGCTCAGAGAATTTCAAATTAAATAGCCCATTTAAAAAAATAGACAAATAAAAGAGAAAGAACTTGTAAGCTACATCACTAAAGATATACAAGATAATAAATTTAAAAATCTGATCACAGCCATTTAACCAATAGGATGTAAGAATTCAAAAGATTACAGTATTTTTGACAAATACTGTAATCTTTTGAAGTTAAGGAAGCAAGCAAAGAGAATTATAAGGCTAAGTATTTCAGATATTCAAGAGGACAACTAAGAAAATATTTTAATTTGAAACAAGCTTGGATGATATATGTTTCATCTTTAGAACAAATTCTCATGATCAAAGATGAAATTTGCTTGCTAATTAATGCTGGTATGAAAATAAAATAAGAATGGCAGAAACAAGCAGATATAAATACATTCCTAAAAAGGATCAATGAAATACAGAAAGCATGCAAACACAGCACAAAGGGAAATTGGTTGGTTGTGTGGGGTTTTATAGTGCAAGGGCCTTAGAAGCCAAGCTGCACCAGACAATGTGTAATGAATTAATTAATTATTTAAAACAAACATAACAAAACAGGTGTAAACAGTCACAAGCAAACAAGTCACAAAAATACAACAAAATCAATCAAAACTAAGAATTATAAACAAACAATAATAAAACTATAAAATTTTGTACAAATAAAATATAGAAAACAGGCAGTAAAATAAAACTATATAAAATTAAAGACATAGATGTCAAGAAAGGCAAAAATGTCAGATGAATTACTTTCATTACCAATAAGGGTATTTAGATTAAAATCAGAACAATTAAAATAAAACAAGCATTCCATTGTAAAATACAGACACTCAATTAATATATGTTTAATTAGATTAGACAGTCACAGAATCACAGACTGGCCAGTCTTCACTCATTAAAAGATACCTATGGATGATCTGGCTGTACCCTATATGAAGCCTTGCATGGAAAACTTCCTTCTTGTTTCTGCAGTAGCTGGAATCCCATTATTTAATTAATAGTTTTATCTTGTAAAGTTTGTTGTTGGATTGTTCATCCCACATATGCTGCCACAACAGTTTCAGTTTCTTTTTGTTGAAGGAGGTTTCAAATCAATAAAAGGATTCTAAAAACTTGTGAATGGGTTAGAGATGGCTGATTTGACAGCAATGCCAGTTAGTTCATTTTCCTTAATGCCAACATGTCCCAGAATCCAAGAAAACCTAATGATACATTTTTGATAAAAGAAAGAGTAGCTTTCAAATCTTAAATTCTTAAATGGATGTGGGGAAAATTTTGATGAGATCAGAGCCTACAATGCACTGAGTGAGTCAGAACAGATAATGCTGTGATGGTGGTCCTTTGTTCTGATATTTCTCAAGGTGAGCTATATAGCATGCAACTCTGTAGTGAAAATTGTTGCCAATGGGGATATCTGCTCAGAATAAGCTTTGTCATCACAGACAAAAGTAGATCCCACATGGCCAGTGAATTTAGAACCATCAATAAAGATTAAAACAGGATCTATATTCAAATGATGGTAATCTTCAAAAAGCTTTTGGAACACACAGTCTGGGATGGAATCTTTGAATAGCAATGAAGTCTAAAATCGATAAATATGTGGGAGAGTTCCCAACGTGCAATGGAGAGGTGTTCAGAAGACAGATGGACCCATATCTATACAGATCTCACTGAGGATGTCTTGTATTCATAGACCAAATGATCAGATTTATTTTTATATAGTAGAAGAGAGACAGTTTCCTTTTGATGAAAAGTGAAAGCTCAAATGCTAGGTATAGACTCTGGATTAGTGATGTTTGGAATGCTCTGTACACAAACAAAGTGCTTGATGATGAATGGGTCTAACATTTGAAGAGTGAATTCTTTCAATGAACCATAAATCAGAGAACTATAGTCTAGTTTTGATTGAATCAACAACCAATGTATAGTATCTAGTGCATAAGCTGACTGTTATAAAAGTTTTTTTTTTACAAAAATTTTCAACTTATATATAAATATATACAAAAAAAAATTTATTAATAATAATTATGGTAATAAATATTATTCATATAAATTTTAAAACTTAAATATATTTCCAGTAAATTTTATTTTATATTGCAATATTGCAATTTGATAAAAAATAAATTTATAATTGAAAGTGTTAAGTAGAACTTGAAATTTTTTTAACTTAAATGATTATTAATTGATTGTTATTTTTGAATTTTTGTAAAACAAGCATAATATATCAGCAAATATCAGGTAAAAATAAAATTTACTTTTGCATTCTCTTCCATCCTGATAAAATCCTGGTCTGCAATTAACAACACATCTTCCTTCTTCTAATAGTAAATTTCCAAGACATGAAATACAGTCATGAGCAGTTGGTCCATGACATTTACCACAATGTATTGAACATTCTGCAATTATTAAATTAGCAAAAAATTTTTAATATACATTCCAAAACACGATTATGATATTTGTATCTATAAAAGATAAGGATTTAAACGATATTTCCTATTTGATTTTGTTTATAGCAAACAGATCATGTCAGTTCAAATAAAAATTGTACTGTATTTACTTCACTACCATAATGGATAAAAAAAACAAACTAGGAAAAGTTTAGTCTGTATTATAAACAAATAAAGAAAAAGATAATTAGTTGAATATTGTGTACATACATTTATAAGCTGACACCCCTAATATAGTTCTAAACAACAATAAAAGTTGAGATCAATATATAAGTTGATTCTTAAATTTTTTAGGAATTAAAATCCAGAATGTTCTAGAATTTTATCTTTATACAAAATAATTTCAATTTAAAATTCAAAAATTTCAGTAAGCAATATGGCAAATTTGTAAATTCTTTGTATTAACAGCACTTACGAGCAGACTAAATAAATTTGAAAACAATATTTATTATACATCGGGAGCGCTTTTGGCGTACATGCCATCTTCAGCCTTTAACGGAAAAGAACTGATACAGTACATTATTTAAAATACAAACAATTCTAGAACAAAAATTTAAGTTTAAAGTTTGAAAATGAAAGAATGCTATAAATAAAATAAAATATAATATAATCAACTTGCTTGAAGGCAAAAAACTTGAAGTGAATCATCTGTTTATATTTGATTGAGTCATTAAAGCAAGTATTTTAAATTAAAATGCCATCAATTGAAATAACACATGTGGAAGTTGCTTTAACCACCATCCAGCTTTTTATCTTTAATGGTTTCTAAGCATATTTCTGTCACTGACAAGGATATACCTGTCACTTAATAGTTCTAACAACTATTAGGTGGAATTATCAATAGTTAAATTTTAAGAGGATCATTTAGATCAGAAAATTGTTGGAAAAAAAAAGCAGTCACTTTGAAATACAATGGGGGATAGTTCTATTCATAATTATTTTAATATTAAAAACTCATTTACTTTATCATGGCCAATTCTAATAGGTGTGCAGGGCATGCATGCATGCCCTGCACACCTATCTCTAGATGGCCAAATTTCTAGGGTGATCAATGGAATAAATTCGATATAGCCTATAATTAATTTTAAAATATTTTACTATAATAATCGGAGATGAAATAGGAATGTAACATTGTTAAAACTTATAACAGTGCTAATTTTGAAATATCTTTGGGTTTCATTCTCTATCTCTTTAAAAACATCATTCAATAAGGAATATTCATTCATTCAATAATTTGATGTCATCATTTCCAAATCTGTTTATAGCTTTGAGAATTTTCTTCACATTACCTCTTAGCGTAGCATTGGATGAAAAGAGTTTTTTGAAACTCATCGTAAATATGTT
>WUQG02251072.1:0-20408 GCA_011317285.2 Androctonus mauritanicus | reverse complement strand
TCCCATCCTTACTCACAAACCACATACTGCTCATAGGCCCACGCCTGTTTGTTTAGTGTCGCACGCCGACATTAGACCGGTGTCAGAAATCCTGATAACATACCGCAAGGTCCCGGAAGTTTCACATTAACTATGTAACTAAACATACAGGTATCCCTTCTAAAACATGGTAGATAGGTTCCTAAAAAACTGTTGTGTGAACTGGAGCCAATACAAAAAGGAGAGTTACATTCCAAAACCAATTAAAAACAAAACTTTTTTTAATTCCATATAAGAAACTTAATTTTTATTAAGAATATTAGCAACACGAAACATAAGAAAAAATATATATGTAAGACCCTAAAAACAATATATGTAAAACAAAAAAAGTAAAGTATACAGCCTGTATAATTTTCATTTAATAATTATGTCTTCCTTATCACTTTTTTGTTAAAACAGGAATGCTTTTTTTATTTAACAATACAACTTCACTTTAAGAACTTTTTCTACAACTTAAAGTTTGTGTACAGTCTACTTTCTTTACAAAAATCCATAATCTAACTCCTTACAACCCACTAAAAAACAACTGTTCCTTAACATATACCAAAAAATAATTTATGAATAGTTTTTTTCTTCTCCTTCATATTCTTCTATTGACGAATAAAAACATTTTTTTATTCAAGAATTGAACATTTGGAACATAAAATACTCAATTGTCAATAATTAACTCAATTTCAAAATTTAATTCAATTAACTTATTTTCAAATCAAAATATCAAAAATAGACTGCATATCATTTCTCTTATGGCAAACTATTGAAATTGCATTTATGACTAATTTTAGCAAAGTATTTCTCAATGATTACATTTTATATATATATTATGTGTACATAGTGTGCATTTAAAAAACTAATGAAAATATTTCTGTTGTAGGAAAGCAAATGTAATTTTCTAAATGTATTAAGTAAAAACAGTGCTGTAGAAGTACCGTGTTATATGAGTTTCCACAATTTTCAACTTTATTAGGGCAAAATAGTGTTATAGGAGAGAGATCTGTATAATACAGTTACATATATATGTTATTGTACTATATATGAGTTTGTAGCAGAAATTCAATTGTTTGCTACAAAATCAGTCAAATTAAAAATAATAACAGGTGAAGTTGTAATGGTATGCTCTCTGCTTGCCATAGTTTTTACCAGTGTATTATTTTATTTTTAGATTGTGCCTAAGGTAATAATTCACCTGTAAAAAGATCATTTGCTTATCTGTCAATAATAATAAAGAATAAAATTCTTTAATACAGCATACCTAGCCTTATAGTACTTCAATAATATTCTATATTTTTATTTTATATTTCAAAATAAAAATTATCTGTAAAATAATAATTGAGTAAGTATATAAAACAAATTAACATGGCTGGGCCCAGAACAATCGTGAAAAACTGAGATGTGAGACAAAAAAAAACCTCAAACCTGGATCCTCAAAGTTTTTTAGATTTAGTGCTATTGTGCAGTTAATAATAATGTAAATATATTTTTAGACTTTTATATATATATTAGCAAATAGAAAAAAAGACTGATTTGCTTTACAGTGGTGGTCTAGAATATAACTGCTTCTATAATGAAATATGGCAGAATCTATGACAAATAATTTCATTATAATAATTTGCTTAATTTTAAAGGCTATGTTTCTATTTCTTTGATTATTCTATGATTTATTCATCTAAACTATTGATTTTGTTAATCTTTTACTTAATTTTATTATGATCAAATTTCATTGTTGAGAATGGAATACATTTTAAACAATGTTTATCAGAAATTGATTCTTGTAAAACAAGTTCTTAGTTTGAGCTTATTTCAAGATTGAATAAACTTGTAAAATTGAGAACTACTTTTATTTCAATTAATAGCATTTATTTTTATTTAATGCAATGAACATTTTTTAGTGCACATATACCTTGTTATTGCAGCAGTTATATTCTAGATCACCACTGAAATGTGAATCACAGACTATTTTTATTTGCTAATGCATATAAAAGCTTAAAAACAAATTTACACTATTATTTTACACTATACATTAACTGTACAATAGTACTAGCCCTAAAAACTCAGCCATATGATTGTATTACAAAACATTTGCATACTATCTTGGAGGATCCAGATTTAATTCCAAGTTTCACACTTCAATTTTTCAGGATGGTTCTGGGCTTGGCTCATTTGAGGGTTAATTTATATTTTATATACTATTCTAAGTATGATTTTGCAGATAATTTTCATTTTGAAATATAAAAACATGGAATATAATTGAGAAGTATATTATTATTAAAGTGCCATAAAGTGAGGTATGACTTTTTAAAATATAAAATTAAGTTTATAAAATAATATAAGTTTTAATATTCACAATCTATATATTACTTTATTAAAATCATAAATATATTAATGAAATATTGAAATATAATTGATAAGAGCAAAAAAATTCTTGTTGATAAATAAGCCAAGAAAATGAAAATACTATTTTAACATTATTATTTCATAAAAACAAAAGTTCTTCGATACCACCATATTTTCTTATTAAATAAATGAAAACACATTTTTCTTATGGAATATATATTACTTGATTTGGTCTATCCTCAATTTGGAAATATTAAAGTTTATTTTCATAGAATTTTTTAAACTTATACCGGTTAATTCATTTACTATTTCAAGTAGCAATATAAAAATATTAACAAAAATAAAATTTCTTTAATATATTTTTTCTTATATTTTAAATCAGGAACATCCAAGTATTAAATTAATAAATATTGAGGTATTTATAGACAATAGTTTTAAGTTAGGATGGAATTAATCCATGATGAAACTGATTAATTCCATTAAAACTTTTAACATATTACATGTTATAAACATAGAACATATTAAAAGTTTGAATTCCATCAATTTTAATACATGTGTTTGCAGCCTTAATGTGTAATTTCTACTTTTTAAGATGAATTCAAACGTATTTTACATATATAGTAGACTGATTATTCAGTTTGTGAATTAACCAAGGTTAATCCACAAACTGGATAATCAGGTGTTTACACCCTATATATGGGAAATGATGTTTAATTATTGATGTTTTATATCTTGGATGCTATATCTGAAAGATATAATAAAGAAATGAATCTGGAACATTAAATATCTTTATATAATTTGCTATAAAAATTAGAGTCAAATTAATATTACAAATATTAATTTGATTCTAATTTAATATAAAATAATTTTATATATATTAATCAGTAGTTATTTTACTTGATTTTATATGTTACAATAAGCAGATTCTACTGATTATATACATATAAATTCAGAAGCTGCTTATTGTAATCTTGGATATCATCATCAAAATTTATGGTTCTGAATCATCCATATTAAAATGCATAACTACTACTCCACTGAAAGTAATCAGAATTTTGGTTATTGTTATTAGAATTAGTATTTTACTATTATCTTTTTTTCAGTTCAATTACTTTGTCATATTCCATTTCTCCATTTTATGAGCATATTTGTTAGCCATTGTTTGTTCCATTATTCTGTTTCTTGAATGCCATTCTTTGTTAGTTTTCAATAATTCTAGTTTAGTTCATTTGTTTTCTCTGTTTTTTTGAGAGTTGTGTTCTTCATTAATCTAATCATCTATTTGCTTTTTTGTTTTCTGAGCTCATCGTATGCTACTATAAAATATGATTCTCCAAACATGATATTTTAGTAATATTGTAGATATTAAAATATTTGTTAATTGTTGATTTATTGTTTAATTTTCACCACAATTTAGGCAAAAAAAAAAAAAAGAGAATCCAAAGAAACACTTGTCTAATACAGAATCAACTTAAATGGAAAATATGATTTGTGTAAGTTATTTAATTAATAAATTTTAGATTCATGTACATTTTTAATTTAACAAATTCATACAACAAATATGACTGCTTTTCAAAACTATGTGATTTTAGGTGGTTTTACACCATGCAATACTGAATGTCTTGCCCCTATGAATGATATGGCCTAGCATATATTGCTAGATTGTAATTTTAAATGTTTTTTTTATGACAAAATATTTTATAGTTTAAAATTGCTGGTAGAAATTTAGCAATTTTATAATTCCCTTTAAAAAAATTAGTGAAAAAAGTGAAAAAAATTATTTTTAATATAAGAATTTTACTATTTTTTTTCTAGTACTTCATGATTTTCTGCAAATTGGATTTGACAATATTAAGTATAAATCACTTCATTTCAATTTTTTGCTTAATTGATTACATAATACAGAGTATAAAGTTTGAGTGTTAATACAAAGCATTAATAGATTAAAAGATAACATTAATAATCATCCATCTAATTTTCATTTTTATTTTATATAGTCTTTGCATTATCATTTTCTCAAATCCATAGTTTTTCAGGAATCCCAACAAAAATGCTGAATTGAGATTACACTGTACAAAATATGCTGCATAATAAAAAAAATTCAAAAACTACTTTTTTGTCATGCATCATTTAATATTAACAACTGGTTATTGTTATCAAAATGGATCAGTTCCAAAATGATTCTAATAACTGCATGTGTGTGTATGTTATGCAATTTATTTTTTTTAATATTAAATGCATATTACTATCATCTCCAAATTTTTTGAGCATTTTGCAGATTAAAGAATTGGTTATCCTATTTAAATGATTTCCTGACTATTCCAATTAATTGGGACTACTGTATATTGTCTTAACACATTGTCAACTGCTGGATAAAATCTTTCTTTTTAGTGATCATTGTTTATTGTTTCTTAATATGACTGCATGTTTTTCATTTGCCATTAGTTAATTATTGTATTATTTTTGCATTCTATACAATTTTCTTGTTCTTACAATATATTATTTGTGAATGTACCATAATTTTTTAAAGAGAGATGAACTTTTGAATTTAATTTTATGTAATATAAAATATCTTTTCTTTATACTGAAATTTATTTTCAAGTTTTACAAATCTTTAAATTTCAAATGAGATGTGATTAAAATTGTTCATATCTTTTGCTGAAAACTTTTTTGTTGAAATGAAAAAGTATTAAGAAGGAAAAAAGTTATACAAAAAAGAGAAAAAAAACAAATTAAAAAAATTTTTTAATTATATATGAAATTTTTTTATTAAAATGCCTAATTTATAGATTTCTAATATTTATTTCTGAATTTATATTTATGATTGAATTTAAAAACAGATTACTTTTTTATGTAACTGAATGGCGACAGTTAAAATTAGTTAGACTTTTAGCTTTATTATATCTATTCAAAATCTGCTATCTATAAAGAGAAAGGCATTTAAACCTACTGCAGTATAAACAACAACAAATAAAATAATATAAATGTCGGTCTCAATGAATTATTTTTGAACCAATGATAATTTTTATTAAAGAATATTGAGAAAAAAGATTAAATATATAAATAAATTTTTAGAATATAATATTACAATGAAAATAATTTTATTTGTGACTTTATTGTTCTAATTATACATTATTATTATTTGCTGCATCTAGAAGGAAAAATTTAACTAAAGCTTAAAATATACACAATATAACAGTCGATAAACATTAGTTCTATTTAAACAATAAAATTAACAAAAAATATAAGAAAACATTTATTTTGATAAATGTTATACAAAAAAAGAAAAGTTATAACAAAAAAGAATAAAAACAAACAAAAAAGAATATAACAAGAAAGAAAAGTTATACAAATGAATATTAAATCATTATAACTTAGAAAAAAGAAAAAAAAAAGATGTTTCAATAACTATAAAATTATAAAAAAAAAAACAAATAATTAAATAAAGAAACAACTTTTCAAAAATTTTTTTAGTTGATTCAAAAATTAAATAAAATGATTGAAAAAAAATTGGAGATTTTAATAAAATGTCATCAAAATTGAGCTAACAAGTGAAAAATTGCAATTTGATAAATTTGGAAAAATTTTGGCAG
Source organism: Androctonus mauritanicus (assembly GCA_011317285.2). Classification (NCBI taxonomy): domain Eukaryota; kingdom Metazoa; phylum Arthropoda; class Arachnida; order Scorpiones; family Buthidae; genus Androctonus; species Androctonus mauritanicus. The sequence continues at coordinate 14,445 of WUQG02251072.1, read as the reverse complement.
CCATGTAAATACAGCCAGGAACAATGTAGTTTAAGGTCACAGGCTGTTGTCAACATGTTAAGATTTAAAATTGTATCAATTATTATATAATTTAATATAATTATCTTAAAATGTAAAAATTTTATAATACTCATATTTTAAAATTCACAAACTGTAAATTAAAAAATCTTTGATACTATACATTTTTAATTCATTTATTGCTCAATTAAACAAGAATGTATAGATAAGCTTTGAATATTGAAGAAGCATGGGGGGAAAAAATTGCAAAACATCTAAAAAATGGTAAATTTATTATCTCATATCTAGCCCAGTGTTTTCCAAACTGTGTGGTGGGAGCCTATTGCAAGGGAGTGCCCAAGAATTAACAATCGTCATTTTTGAGGCAAACAAAAAATAAATTTAAATTAATGTCAAAAATGGGAATCAGCAAAAGGGTTATAAATACAGTAAAAATATCCATCTATCCAGAAACTTCTTACTATAGCTGTTTTAAAGACAAAATATCGATCTCATTTAGTGATAGAAAAAGAATTGCAACATCCTCAATGACATCCTAACTTGAGTGAATTTGGGCTGAAAATAAGTCTACCCATTACATTAAATATTATGCAGTATTAAACATATATTCTATTTTTCATTTTTTTTTGTAAGATTTGTTTAATTGTTTATGGTAAATTATGGTAATATTAATTAAAATATGGTGTATTGTTTTATATAGTGTTAAATTGTAAATAGAAAATATTTATAAAATTAGACTGTTGTGAAAATGAGGGGCATACCAAATTTTTATGAAAAAAGGGGGATACAGACAAAGTTTGGAAACTATTGATCTAGCCTATTTTTCTTTCATTTATCTGCTTATAAGTAGAAAATACAATGCAGGTAAAGTGATAATTATTTATATGAAAAAATTCTCTCCCTTTATAAGAAAATTTAATCAAATAAACATGATCTTAAGTTAATTATTATAATCAAGAAAAAGCAAAGTCTGGAAAGAACTAATTGTGTATTCTCTCTCTTCACATTATTTTGGAATGATTAGATGATGAAAGCTTAAAAAATATTAAACATGTCCTGAATGTCCTAGTGAATGTTAAAAATCAAATATAGTTCAGAAGTTATTGGGGGAAATTTCAGAAATTTGAATGTCTCAATTTTAAATTGATTCGAACTATGAAGTTAAAAAAAAATTTGATTTTAAGTCACCTCAAGTAATCAAAGCATGGAATTCTGGATCAAAATGCAAAAAGAAAATTAATTAATCATTATAAAATAATTTTTTATAAAAATTATTTTATAATGATTAATTATTTTTAACTTCAAAGCTCAACTATTTAAAAATGACAATTAAATTTCTGAAATTTTCTCTAATAATTTGAAAAAAATATTAGAATTTTCTTAAATATTTTGATCCTTTCTGATGGCATTCATAGCATTTTGTAATTCACAAAACCTGCTGTTTGGCATTCTACAGTGATGGCATTTCTGTATATGAAATTTATAAAAAGCAATTCATAATTAACTTTCCTAAAATAGTTTATCACTTTATGGAATGGCAGTTACTAGTTTCATGTTGATTTGTGGTACGTTTAAATAAAATATTAAATTTCTAATTATAAACAAAGTAGAATGTCATAAAAAATATTTACTTTTTAGTGCATTGATAGTTATGCTGCGTATTATTCCTGCTTAATATATTCTTTCCCAATTATTTATTCAAAGATATAAATAGTATAACATAGAATCAGATTATATATATATCTCTTCAAAACATTCATAAATCATTTTCTAACATTTTTTTTTATAATAATTCTTTAAAATACAACAGTAATAATTTCATGTACAATATTGTTATTTAATTGTAGATTTAAATATCTAAATATACTTTTTTAGTATAAAACTGGATATTTTCATGTATGTTCGTTTATCTGAACCAACTTGATCATACAATTCAGATAAACAATGTTCTACTGTAAATTAGAAATTTAATAGTTCGTTTAAAAATATTACAAAGAACATAAAATTAGTGAGACTTCCATGTGATAAAGCAATAAGCCATTTTTAGAAATAATTACAAACTCTTTTTGTAAATATTTATAAGCAAGAGTGAAAAACTCAGTAAAATTCTTCATTCTTAAATACTTTAATTCTTCCATTTATCTGATTTCAAATTTTTATTTAGGCTATTATTTCAACTTTAATAATCAATATATTCCTACATGCAATTATTTCTTTATTTTATATATGTTATGAAATATTTTGAAATAATTTCATGAAAAATATTATCATCTAAGAAATAATCATATGATAAAATAAATATTAGAAATTAATCATCAAACAATAACCTGAAAAAATGATTGCTATGTCTAATGGAAATCTGTAATATATGCATGTATGGGCATGTGCATATAAAAATACAATATACTCCTGATTATCTGGATTACAGATTAACTGGAATTAATTTGCAACCTTAAAGTGATGTTTAATTATTGATATTTTGTCAGATGCAATATCTGAAAGATTTTTAAATGCCCAGATTCATTTATTATATCTTAGGTAACTGACCATCAAAATTAGAATCAAATTAAAATTATAAATATTGCAATAATTTCTTGCTGCAAATAAACAAATTACTTGTTTTCTTTCTCAATAAATAATAAAACATTCAAATACAGTAAAACCTGGTCTAGCTGGAATCCCAAGGAACCAGAAAATTTTTCTGCCTTACAGTTTTTCAGCTTATACAGGTTTCACTGTGGCATAAAAATAAAACCACATTCAATGCATTTACAATACATTATTATTGCAATAGTGCATATTTTGGTAATATATAAATAAAATATAGCACCAAATTAATGTGTTAGCCTATATAATAAAATGCATAAGGTATTTTTGAAAAGCAAGTAAATTGGACATAGAAAAACACGTAACAGGTAGGACTGAACTACAAATTTTATTTTAAAATTTCACTCTTCAGTTCTTCAGTATTTAGTTATTTGTATTAAGTACCAAAATTACAAAAGTTTCTTTTCCACATTTTGTCAAAAGTTTTTTATTTAGCACATTTACTTAAACATGCTTCTCTTTCCATCATTGTATGAATTTGCAAAAGTTTTTCAGTACAGCTAGTTCTCGACTTACGACCACAATCGATTCCGACAGACCGGTCGTAACACAATTTGGTCGAAAGTTGAGTAGGCTATATGTACACTGTACAATAATGTGAATTTATAACATAAATTCACATTATTGACTTCGTATTTGGCTTTACGATTGTGGTCAAAGTCGAATGGTCGTAAGTTGCATAGGTTGTAAGTCGAGAACTAGCTGTAATTTGCAAGCAACTGAAATGTTCAGAAAATTCTAACACAGCCAATTTATTCGTAGCATTAGCAAAATTTCTTATTTTGTTAATGTTACAAATAAATTCTGTTTTTGGAAAGTCTCTTCCCAATACTTTTTCACTGCCATCTTCTTCGTTAATAGAATTTTCTTTTCTTGATGGATCAAACCACTCTTAGTTTGACAACCTGCCTCTATTAAAAAACTTATTTATCAATGTTGACACATTCTTCAGCATTTACCTGCATATTAATGTCTTCAAGCTGTCCTATAAATATCTGAATTTCATCAAGGTGCAATACTTCAGAAAATTCTTTCATTCCTTGTTCAGGTTGACCAATGGTTTCAAATTCAAATCCACTTTTTTCTTTATAAGATGAAAAATAATTTTTTTTCCATTTTAGAAAGGAACAGGTGTTTTTTATTTAGTGAAATTTTAAAATTCTTTCCATTTCCACATTGGAGATATTTTCTTTGATATTTTTAGGGAAGTTGTTTGGGAATAAAAATATTTTCCGTTAAGCAGTTTTCCAACTTAGACAGGTTTTATTGTATATCCATGTATGCAATTTATTTTTTAATATTAAATGCATTTTCTCCATAATTTCCAATTTTTTTTGAATATTTTTTGAAGAATCATTTATCTGAGGAGATTAATTCCCTTACTATTAATTGGAATCTACTGTATATATAACAAATTCCAAGTCCATCATTATATATAACAGTGGTGTTCAACCTTTTTTTACTATGTGAGCTACTTTTCTATACTAGGTTGTTTGGCAATCTACTCTCATATAAATCACATTCTCTCAACCTAATATCTCATTACACACAACTATGCAGTTAAATGTGCTCATTCACTTCAGAGGACCCATTCTTCCAGCCTAAAAACTTTAAAGAAACTAAAAACTTTGTGTATTTAAAAATTTATCACTTTTAATTACTTTAATACAACAAATACATTGGAATAAAATATTTATTTCTCTATTTTGAAAAATCAAAGTTACAAATAAGTTATAGGAAATGCTGGTTGATTAAAAAAAGTTAATATGAAATTTGGCATTGTTTGGAGCTCGCAATATTTTCATAGATTGATATGAAGAAGTGGTCAATTGCAGACAATCATTCAAATGATCATTTATAATTTGGTTTCTTTATTTTTTGACATTTGTATTTGAAAAAGTGGATTCTGAAAAGTATGATGATCCGAAACACAACAGAATTTTTAATAAACAATAGCAACACACTTAGAGAATTAAAAAATAATGATAAATAAATTATTGTCTTCAGTTTTAATTAAATTTTTAAGTAAGGAGGAATAAATATTGCTCTGGATTGACTGGTCAATCACAGAGCAATATCTTTCAGAGTAACTGGTCAATCCAAAAAAAATCTGATTGACTGGTCAATCGCAATCAATGGGTTGAACACTACTGATATATAGTAAGATTTATAATATAAAGATCCCAGGATTTCTGTTTTTCTGGTATTCAGATATTGTTAATAATACAAAAATACCAATTTTTCAGTACTAATTTAAAAAAATAATTGTTTATGATTTATTCACAAAGATTATAAAATCAACAATAATAAATCATTAATATTACTGAACTTGCAATTGAACAATTGTTTATATACAATAGATATAATGGAAATCTAAATATTTATGAAATTTAGATCTGCTTAAACAAAACAGTGTATATTTGTTTTTAGAATAACTGTTTTTAATTTGTCAGAATATGGACAACCTTAGAATTATGATGATGCAATTGGTCATTAATATGACTGATCAAAGCAATTCATCTATATAAATCCTTGCTCAATAGTTTGATTTGCAGATTATTCTCTGTGTGTCAATTCCTGTAGTTTTGTTTATCGAAATAATACATTATAATAATAAATTTATCATAAATATTGCAGTGTGCAATCTACAAATTTAGGATATTTTTGAACTATTGTCTATGACCTTTGGATTCAATTCAAATCCTCTTGGAAGTCGAGGATTTTCTGTTTTAAATTCACTTTTATTACTTATTATATGAATTCAAGTAATTTTTTTGGAGGAGAATTATAAAATACAATTTATAACATAATAAGCAGTGAAAATATAATTTTATTTCAAACACTTTTGGTTTCTATAAACCATTTTCAGGAAATAATTAAAATACAAAATATTATTCTTAAAGAATCTAAATGAATTCTTACATTCTAGAACAAACAATCCTTAAAACATATTGCAACATTTTTAAATATTTTCTAAAAAAATTTTTTTACACATCTACTTTATTATTATTATTATTATTATTATTAATTTTTGCTAAATAAATTATACATATTTTGTATTCTAAACTTTTAAAACATTTTGTATTATTTTTTATTAACATAGTCATAAGCTTAAAATCATTTAATAAAAATTAAGTTAAAACTTTTTATATTTTCATTTATTTTATTTTCATGAGCGATAAGTCTGGTGCTAGAAATCATTTTTGATACTATTCATTTATATTCACTACTAAACTGAGCAATTTCTATCAAATCACTTAAGAGACTGACTTTGTGTTTTACACAATTTTGATATTTTAGCTTCTTACCAGTTAATTTCTAAATTATTCTGGTAATATTTTTTGCCAAGAGCTGTCATCATTTTTCCATTTTTTGTCTTATGTTCTTATATGCTGTCTTTGAAATTTTTTTCATTATATCTATATAATATTCTTGTTTTTGTGTATCATGATTGTATATCCCTATTTGATTCTGACCTTTAATTTTACTTCATAATTACCTTTATTTCTAAAAGAATTAAATATTGTGTTTCTTGTGTATTCTATAATTTTTCTTAGTTCTTTTACATTTTTCAATTTTTGATTTAATTATATTATATAATATTTTAATAAAACATTCTGATTATTTTCTATATGTTATTTAATTTCTCTGCTCTTGAAATGATCATTACATTTTCATTTATTTCTTTTCCTATTTTTCCATATATTGTTCTTATTTTTGGTGTATCTATATTTGGCACAATATTCCATAATAGTATTAATTTCTAATCTTTTTTTCTTGTTCATTACTACAATTCATGTTGACTCTTAAAATGAGAATAAAATGCTGCATTTTTAAATTTTGCTGGATTTTTGAATCAGGCTGGGATCAATATAGTTTCATAAGTTGTAAACTTTTGTGATATATATACCATCTTTAATATTTTGCTGGCATAACAATAATTCCACTGGCAAAATTAAAATCAGTTTCAAAACTTAATTGCCAAACCTTGTAAATTTCAAAATCTGTCGAAAAAGCTTTTTATTATCTAATTAGAAAAACATTCATTGTATTGACCAAAAATAAACCATATCATTTCATGTCAAATATTAACAATTGTTAATCAAATAGCAAGTTTAAGACATGAATACAAAATAATAAAGCATGACAATTTCATTATGATTAATGGAACGGAAGTTTAGACAGCATACAATAATTACTGAAATCATTGTTCCAGAGTAATAAAAAAAATTAGATCAATGACATTGCACAGAATTGATCAGAAATATCAGAAGGTCATTATTGCATTAGAGAGCAATCCCCCACCTTTAGATTTAAACTGCTGTTTATACAATGTAAACAAATAATAAAACACTAAAGAAAGTAGTGAGTTTAGAAGTATTCTAGTACATTTTGTAAGTAATATGTCCTTATCCCAAGTGCAGAATAGCATTTTAAATAAATTTTGATGCTAATCTCCTAAATACAACCTCAATTTCACAAATGTTTAATTGTCTTTTATATTAGGATTATACACAATAAAAAAACAATATTTGGATAGCTATCTCTTAATCAGAAAAAAATTGAGAGATCCACACATAGTAAAACACAAAATTGCAAATAAATTGTGAATACTGTTATTACAAATTATATTGTGAATACAGTATAATTCGTAATAAAAATTTATGTAATAAATCTGGAGTAACACGACTTGTATCAACCTTTATAAATGAAAGTTATATTCCCAAACATTGAAAGACTGCATATTCAAAAATTTTTCAACATAGTATAATAATGTAGAAAAATATTTTTAAAATGTTATTTAATAGATCAATTAGTCTTGAAAAGATGAAATGTATAAGTAAAATTAAAGAAAATACTAGATAAAAACAAAAGTCAAATACATAATTACAATTGCATATAAAATTTAATAGCAAAACTACATTTTTTAAATACCATTCCAGTAAAACCATGAAATGAATTTTCAGGCAACAACTGAACAAGAATTGTAGAGCAAACTGATTGCCGATATTGAAAACCATTGATAAGTGCATTATATATAAATTACTGTAAGTTTAGAATTACTGTAATTATAACTTAAAATACTAAAACAGTTTTTGACATTTTCAAAACTTTAAGAATAAAGTACTGTATTGCAATACATCAAGATTCTAGAGTCATGTTATATAGGCTTATAGTATATCAATTTTGTAATTTAAGTTTGAAACAGATATTTTTTTCCTTTAAATTATCTGATAATCAATTTCAACAATAAAAATTTAAATCACCCATTTTAGATAATAAAAATGGCAACCAAGATATGGAATTTAAAAAAACAAACTTTTGATTTGACCTTTTTATTATTATTTTTTAATAATATATTACCTGTTGAAAATGCTGTTGATATTGTGGATCAGTATATGCAGCATATAATGATTGATCATATGTATAGTAATACTGTTGGGCAGGTTGCTGCTGTTGCTGCTGCTGTTGTTGCTGCTGCTGCTGTTGCTGCTGCGCTGCTGCTGCTGCTTGTTGTTGCTGCTGCTGATAACCTTGCCAAGCTGCATAATAACTCTGGTAGTCATATGCAGCAGTCTGATATTGATAATAAGCAGAATAATCTTGTCCTGGAACAGTTGGAGTGAATGCCCTGCAAAATATTTTGATAAGTAATCCAGAAAAATTTTTATATATGAATAAATCTGAATAAATTTCCAGCAATCACAAATAGGATGACGAAAATTTTTAATAATACCTTTTATTAAATATTCAAATTACAATTAAACCTTTCCAATGCTGAAATAGCCAATTCATATTAAGTTCAACATCTATATATAAAAATAAAATATACACTAACATATATATCAAAGTTAATATAATAAATTAATTATAATATACAGTAATTGTTTGGATAAATAAATTTTCAATTTTTCTCAATTTCTGTAAATATATTAAATAAATAAATATATGTGAATATGAATTTAAATTGTGCACAATTATATAGTGTGATTTTTTTTATAATAAACAATAATTTATTAAAATAGTACTTAATATGAAGAAAATATACTCAGATTAAAATGCAACACAGTACATAATTTATAAATACAATGGATTTATTATACAACATTAAATTACAAAAATTTCTTCACAAATTTAATAATGAAAAATTTTTAGAAAAAACTATTAAGAAAATAAGATTTTAGAAGAAAAAAGAATGAAATATTATATTTCATATTTAAAAATAAGATTTATTTTAAATTAGTCAATATTTCAAAACAAAATTATAGTTAATAAATAAATTTATTTATTAATTTTTTTTACTGTTAAAGAATTAAATACTAATTCTTAATGTAATATAAAAGTCAACAGATCAATCAAATCTACTCTACAAAAAAATAAACTGAATTGTACTTTTTGGAGTTAAATAATTATTGTAATAAAAATAATTACAAACAATATTTTACAACTGATAAGTTATAACCAAGTTACTACAAAATTTAATTTTTCATGCATGCATGCATTCACTTGTGTATTTAATTATGTATTATATATTCATACATACAAGCCATTGTCTACATATGTGTGTATATATATACACACTTGTTCATTTAATGAATATTTAAACTTTGTACAAAACTTAAACATCTTCAAACAATATTTTCAAACAAAAACAAACATTTATGAGTTCAGTACTAGAACAATTCAAGCATAATTTGATAATGAATAATCACAGCATGTGAACAAAAGAAATAACTCAGGCTTGAAAAGATAATGGTGACTAGCATTTTTTTTTTTAAATGATAAAAATACATTAGTAATTTTCATTTTGTTAGCATTTCTTTTTTAATAGTACTTACCTTTTTGGAGTCGCTACACTAACACGAATAGGTCTTGAACCAACAACATTTGCATTCTGCATTTCAACTAAAGCAGCCTGATATTCCATTTCACTAGTAAATCTTACAAAACCATAGCCCTTACTAACACCATCCTGATCCAAAACAACTGAAAAATAACAAATAAACTTATTACAACAATTAAGTCATTACAAAGTAAACTAATTGTAACCAGAAACAACATTAGAAATATTCATACCTTTGGCTGCTTTTACAGATGGATATCTAGTTGAAAAACAATTATATAAAGCTAAATCGTCCACTTCTGGGGTCAGATCTCCCACAAAGAGAGAGAACTCTTTTCTAAAAATAGGTAGGTAAACGAGAATAAATTGTTACTCTATTTTTCACTTAAGTTATGAATGGGCTCTACCAAAACTGCAAAAAATTTCTCAATAAAATTTTAAATATTTTTATAAGCATTTTGTATATTATAGTAATTTTTTAATAAAATTACATTATTGAAAAGACAATTTTCATCTGTTCAAATTATTCTTTTAATTATAAAGTGTGATAAAATTGTTGTTATTCATGTATATACATTGTAATATGAGTTAAACTGATTATTAATATTTTTAGCATTGTTGGTGCACACCATATAATTTTATATGAAACAAGTGACAGTATTTAGATAAAAAAATTTAATGACAATTCTTTCCATGTATGACTTCACAAAAACAAAATTTAGTTTATAATATAGGAAACTGAATGATGCAAAACATTAAATTACTAACACAGTTTTCTGTATGAAAATATGTTTAAATATATTATCAAAATTTGAATCTAACAGAATTACAAAATAAAAAGTTTGTATTCTATTATAGTAGCCCTTTAGTATTGTACAAGAGATTAATTTGATATGTTTGAAGTACTGAATAGCAAAAAGAATATCAAACTATTCTGTTTCATTCTAAAACTACTATTGGAGTAATTTCTAATAAACTGTCAGCTATTGATATAAAAATTAATTTACTAAATAATATAAAAATTTTACTTATAAAACAAATATTGTTCATGTATTTTCAAATTTAAAAAATATGGTTCAATAATGTTTCATATAGAAATTAAAATTTCATTAAGATATATTTCAGATTGAATAAAAAGTATGATAAATTATTCCTAATATATTTCTGTATTGTATTACAGAATTTCTTTTTTAAAAGAAAAAACTTTTAACACACATTAATTTTTCCTTATTAATTTTAATTAGTAAGATTAAAGAGTGAAAAGTTTATTTAATTTTAACAATTTAAAGTTATAAATGGTTATTCTAATAAATTATTGGATGTTAAAAATGTAAATTATTTAGGATTCAATTGAATATATAAATTTTTTTGCACAAGAAAATATATAGAGAGAAAAAATATAACAATTTGTAAATTTAAAGAGTAAAATAATTATAGAAAAGTTTTGATATAGATTATTTTTAATCAAAATATTACAGATCTAATGTATGATGATAATCTAAAATCATGAATACAACACATTTTTTTAATAAAAAAAGTTTTTCAATTTAATTATGAAAACAGATTAAAAAAACATTCTTTGACTTAAGAAAAACTAAAATTTCTCTCATGTTTCTAATTTAACTGAATTCAAGCTTGTCTTTAGCAGGCACTAAATCAGCCTTAATGACTAAAGCAGGAAAAAAAATATTCATATTAAATAAAAATGCTTGAAATAATTTTTCTTCTTGATACCTGAAATAAATATTAATCTTGAATAAGAAATAATTAGTTTGGATTAAATTTGAATGATTTCATATAATAAAATTTGAACTGAAATGATTTTGGAAATTTTATAATTTATTCTAGTCACCATTTTTTTTACCATGCCTGAGTTAATGATTTTCAAAATTATAATGATCAAATCATGAAATAATTTAAATTATTTTGAAAATTAAAGAAATATAAACAATATGAAAATAACTTACAAAACTGCTAAAATACTTTCAACTGTTGATAATCATAAATTTTAAAACAAATTTTACAAAATTTAAAGTAAATTTGTGTGACAGATTTTAAATATAAGTTTTTTTAATATATTATATTTGATTTTGAAACATTTTGATTTTTTGTATATATTTACTCAATGTTATTTCTAATCGCTATATTAGTTATTAAAACTAACATCTTAAACTTTCATATTAAAAAAAAAAACAGTGAACAGTGAATCAATAAATTTCAGGTTATCAAACATTGTGCAAGTTTTTATGAGAAGTTCTATAGAAACATGTTATCTTGATCAAGCTTTACAGAAAATTCTGTTCCAAATCTTATGTTCTTTTCTGAATTTAAATATAAGCAGTAGAATTGACCAAAAAAATTATTATACTGTATTAATAATACAACTGTCATTCAGATGATTTATTTCTATGTAAAGAAAAGACAACTATGAAACTAAACTAATAATTGATTTATTTTAATTTGCAAAGATATGTTAAGATAATTTAAAATCTGTAGTTTGTCATTTTCTCAATAGATAAGATAAATCAAGATTTATCAAATTTACTAATACGAATTAGTTTAGCTACTTTATATCATTTATAGACTAGTTGGCAAAATTGGCAAAAAAAAATTTTTAATTGTAACTTTTCATCATTCAAAGAAAAATAAATTCATTCAATATCAAAATATTAAAGTGGCAATATTTATTTAATTTCACATTTAGAACTCTTGTAATAATAAGAAATTGAGCATAAATTGTTTAATTTTTTATGCTTATAGAGTTCTAGAGAATATACAATAAAAATATGAAATTTCAATTAGACATTGCTTTTAAATAGGTCATTCATAAAACATTAAAAATTTATGGATTAATTTTTTTTTTAAATCTACATAGGAACTGTCAAAATCTATTGTATTAAAAATATAATAATCAAGAGTTCTTAAACTTCCTCTCTTGGATAATTTAATCTCTATTTTTAACTACAAGGTGTAAGTGCACAATGACTTTCCACTCTGAATTATTTTAAATCAGATTTTTTTGTAGAGAGCAATGATTCTCGAGGAAAGTGTGTACGGGGCCACCAATGTGCATGCACAAAAGTTTCTGACGATCCTATTGATCTGAAAATTTATAATAAAGTACAGGATGAATGTGGTATAGCATTTGCTGGTCACCTGAAAGTCTGTGTTCAATTGCTTGTTGTATACCTTTAGCTTTTCCAGGAGGAATTCTGGATCAGTATATCAAAACTCATTTCTTAACATTTCGATTGACCAATCCATACATATCTTTTATGAGAGTTAATAACATGATTAAGTTAATTTAATGTTAATACTATAAAGTTATAAATTTTTATTGCAAGTGGAAATAAGAAAAATTTTTTTAAAAAAATTGAATGATTGAATAAAAAAGGATCATTTTAAAATTAACTAAAGATATACTGATTTGGATTAGTAAAAATATGATCACAACTATCACACAGTACTTTAACCCATTGATGTCCATTGATGTGTACACAAGTCGAAGAAGTGGAATAAACAACAAAAAAAATTCATTCCTGAATTAAACAGTGCAACTATTATGAAGTAGTTTTTTTGCACTTATTGGGTGAAATACAAGCCTCCAATGATAGATCCTAAATTTTTTGATTGCCAAAATTTCTTTTTAAATTCTGTTTTTTTACAGATAGAAAATGTGAATGGATTGTATTAGTAGAATTTGAATTATTTTTCATTGAATCTTATCAATTCTACTTTCTATTCTATTATATTTTAGTAATCTTATTTTGATTTTGGGTAAGATAAATTTATTTTTGAATGATTTTTTGTTAGTATGATGAGCTGTACAAGTCAAAACTGAAAAAATGTTGCCAATAATAAACAGAATTAACCAAAATTTTTGTAAATAAACAATATTTTTACTTATTTGTTCATTTATTGCTTTACTTTTACTGATAATTTATTAAAATATGAGAAAATACTAATGCAAAACAACCTTAGGCTGTAAAAAGGGGCATAAAACATATACATAGTAGCTAGTTGTTTTGCAGGAAATCAAGTCTACTGTGATGCATGTGGTATTGAATGTAGTATGTCAACAAAGCATTACATGCCAATTAAAGTAGAAAATGTTATAGGTGTTTATGTACAAGAGTGGATGATTTTCATGTGTGTTATGTTTTTGGTTATAAATTTGAAAATTTATAAAAAATTAAAAATAAAAATTATTGAAATGAAGGCAAATCATAATAAATATATTTTAATAAATTTATATAACTCACTAACTAATGAAAATTTGTATAATACTTTGTTTATCATTGATAATTATTTAATATATCTGATTTTCTTTATTCATACCTTATTTTATTCATAAGACTTGCCACTATCAAAAAATACCAAACATTTTGTTGGATGACTAATATTTCATTTATAAAAATCACGTTTTCTTTGATCTCATATAATGAACAAAAAGTTGTGAAAGAAATAAAATTTGAAAAATTTTTTACATTATTAAAATGACAATAAAAATATAATTATAAAAAGTTCAAAAAATTTCAATGAAAAATAAGTGAGATTTCACAATTTTATTTTTTTTTCATATTAATTAGGCTTAATTTGTAAACAATTGCAGATATCAACAGATTAATGACTTCTGTTAATTTATTCTTAATTGTGAAGTGGAATTATAATATGGCAAACAAGATACTTGCCTGAAGTAAAAAGGCATGAAAAGGATAACAACAGTACAAATTCTGAATCCTAGTATGAAGGTGGGCAGCACTCAAGAAAAAATCAAAATGAGGGGAAATACTCAAATGTCACCAATTAGATGGTACAGTATTATATATCACACAATATCTTTACACACAATATCAACTTCCTGTAAAGTCATTTTTTCATGCATGTCTTGACTCTTATAAACAAACACTAAAATCCATATTTCCTTAGATACTCATCCATTTGTTCTCTCCACTCTTTCCTTGGTCTTCCTTTCT
>WUQG02250961.1:0-20409 GCA_011317285.2 Androctonus mauritanicus | reverse complement strand
TACTGTTTACATAGGAATAATGTTGATTATCTTGTTTTAAGTTCTTCTCCACTAGGATCGCTAGTTGTATGCGCGCGGAATGTCATCCTGCAAAAATTTAGTCGAAGCTTCGCTACTGTATGTATTATACTGTGGTCATACTGTGGGCCTATTATAGTTGAATTATTAACCTCAGTAAAAGCATTGTAAATAAAGAAAACTGTTTTATTAAAATGTTCTTTGTATGTTATATTTCACTATTTATCACGCAATCAAAAATGAATACTATATTGTGTATGTATTTTTAATTTATTATATTTTCTAGGATAATCAGTCATGTATTGTGAAATTTCAATAATCGAACAAAATATTTTTGCTATAAATTTTGTAACATATTTCGTTATGTGCATTTAAATTAGTTTAACATTATTATTTCTAAAATGGTTTTATTACAAGACAAACAGTTAAATTATTAATATTAGAAATTTTAAAACTTTAACTCCAAATTTACGTGTATAATAGTTTGTAATAAGGTAAATAAAATATTTTCTCGTGTAATTAATCGATTTTTTATTTTTATAATCGATTTCAGTTATATAAAAATCAAAAAAATTTATTCTATAGACCTATTAATTCGTGTAATCAATATAGTCTTCAAGAAAAATACTAAATGCATTAACTTTATTTTAGTAGAATATTTACAAGTAAATAGTTTAAATAAGGTAGAATATATATCACGCGATTTACAATTCAATATAATTGTTCATTTGATAATACTGAAATTTCATTTTCTACGGATTATTAATAACTGAAAAAAATAAAAATAAAAGTTTCACTAAAATCGTATTACATAATCAAAAAATTATTTTACTTTTTACTGTTACGCAGGATATTTTGATTAATTTAAATATAATTAATTTTTCAAAATAATAATTAAAATAGTACTTATTTAAATAAAAATGAAATTTGAATATTACTTCAAATAAATTTTAAATTTAAAAATAATTTCTAAATGCAGTGCATTAAAAATTGTACATTTTAATTTTAAAAGTTACTACATATTATTCAAATAATTTAAATTTTGTAATTTTATTTTTATTTTTAAAGATGACACAAATATTAAATAATATCTTTACAAATTTATTTGAACACAATATTTATTGGTATTTATTACACATCAAAAAACAAGACATAATACTATTATTTTAAGATTTTGAAACAAATTTTCGCGTTTTATTTCTTGTATAAATTTTTTTTATTTAAAATTTGGTAAACTAATACAATACAATAATAATAATGGATTTGTTTATATTATTAGTTTACATCATGACTAATTTTTAAAATATTAGGCCTGATACCTATACTAATATTTACTGTGATCTTAAATTATATAGAAACTTTTATTCATTAATATTAAAAATATTACAACTTTTATTTTTTTTAATACAAAAGTTTTTAATTCCACCTCAAAATTGCTTTACCATTATACAGTACAATTATTTTTAACCTTTTAAAATAAAATAGTATGAACAATTATTTATCTCAAGAAAAAAATAAATAAAAATAATTACAAATTTCAAACTTTGAAACACCTTGTAATTTTTTGATGTACCGGTATAGTATTTATTTTTATTGCATGTTAAGTACCTTTCTTACCTCTCATGCAAAATAACAATAATCATATTAAGTACAATACTTAAATATAAATAATAAAAATAATTATCAAAGCAATATAATAATGTTAGCTAATATGTTAAAAAAATATATATAAGATTACTTTTACGCGTAAATATGGACTATTTAAATAATAATAAGATAATAAATTAGATTCTTTAATTTAAATAGATTTTTTTAGATTAAAATCAAATTTATAATAAGAAATTATTTTAAATATCGATAAAAGATATCAATTATTCATTTAAAAGCTCGTTAATATCCTTATTGATGCAAAGCATCTTTCTAATGATAAATCATTAAAATAAATATTTAAAAATAGGTTTGATGTAGTTAGATGAATATATTTAATATGAAGAATGTATGAATATGCGTAAATGATTATATTTTATATTTCTCAATACTTGATTCTCAAAGTTTCATTTTATTCATTTCTTTCGTAAAATGAAACTTTACAAATGCATATGGTAAATATTATATATTTATAAATACATCGAATCCTCAATTGATATAAGCTCCTTTTGTTTTCGAAGAGAATATAATGAATTTGAAATCATAAAAACAGATTTTTTTCGTCTTTACAAATCCGAAAATTTTCTAATGCTAAAAAATAGAAATTATACGAAATTACGGATGATTATTGTAGTGGATGAGAATATGATACAGCAATTATTTGGTTGGATTTTAGATATGCTGAACTAATATAAATGTTTTTTGATAATTTTATCTCCAAGTCACATTTATAAAACAACTCTTTATTATATTAACTAACTATATATTCTGTCTAAAAATAATTTGTATCCTATTATAAGACGCTAATTGTATACATCATTATTTTTTTCACATAGTATACTGTACTAAATTTATTCAGGACGAAGCTGAAAATTTTTACTGAGAGAAATGTTTAATCAAAGCATTTCATTTCTATTCGCCATAATTATGAATAAAAATAATTACTGGATAAATAAATGCATGTTATCCAGAAGGGGTGCAAGGGGTGTATATATCCTTCCTAGATATGTTTTTAATGTTAAAATTTTCGCCACGAATATCTAATCGACATGCTGACAGTCGTATTATTAATAATTATACAACATATCTATTCGGATATATTAAAACATAAATATAAGTGTTATGTCACATAATTATCTGTTTTTACTTTAATAAATAATAAAATATTATGCATCCTCAAGATGAATTTCTGGCCACAGCATTAGTAAGCGGTTTGCCTTGAAAAAAGTTTTCTTCATAAATGCAATGTCAAAAAATTAATTCGTACATAAATAATTGTTGAAATTATTGAAAACGTAGTAGAAAATAATGATTTTTTAAAAACATTAAATTTTAAAAAGATAAATATTCGATAATTTCAAAAAAGATATGAATTTAAAAAATTAAATTAGCATTTGTTTAAATATTTGAAGTAAAATTTCAGAAGTAAAAAGAGAATATAAAAAATTCTATTAAGAATCATTCAATGATAATACTTTAAGTTGGTTTGCTGGAATAGAATTTTGAATGTTTTATGATATTTTCTTACTAATTATTTCATTAAAATTCGGGGAATAAGTTATTATTTTAATAAAAATATTATAATTTGATATTCTATTTGCGCAAGTTTCAATAAATATTAATGTTACTATATTTGCATTGAAAATAATAAAAATTTTATAATTACAGTATTTGATTAACAGAATAAAATCAATCCGTATTAATAAATTATAATTGCTTTTTTACTGAATTTTAATTAAATTATACTGTTTAGAGACAAAATCCGGTTATGTGAATTTTCAAAAATAAAGAATTAAAATAATTCTAAAATTTAGAGATAATTATCTATAATTAAATGCACAACAAAAATAAATATACCTAATTTTTTCATTAATATAATTATTGCTTACAAAATTCATTAATTCATTGTTTGTTTAAAAAATAATATCCACAATTAAATTTCTAATATTAAAATTATCAAAATTAATTTTCATTTTAAATAATACCAACAAAATTATAATAAAATATAAAGAAATTTCTTAATATCATTTCAGAATAACCGTAAATAAGTTTAGTTTATAAATAAATTAGTTGTTAAAATCGAGGTTATTGCATCTTACAAATTTGAGAATATCAAATTCATATGTTGTGAAGTCATATAGCTATAAACTTTGAACCAAAATCCATCTTTATTGTGTTCTTGTAATGGAGGTAATGGAGTTTTCGGTCAATATATAGTACTGCTATTCAAAGAATCAGTTATTTATAAAAAAAATTTACCGCATCGGCTGTATCCTCATTTTATTTTTAGAATCTGGAGGTTTACTGGAAGGCACTGGAATATCGTCGTCGTGGCCATGTTTCGTCTGTTTACAATCGAAGAGAAATGTACCTACAAGTGGTAATTTCCATTTTCCTTTCTGTTTTGGTTTAGGCAAGGCAAATACCATAAGTTTATAATAACCGGTCCTTGGAGGTAAAAAGTAAAAATCGACTCGTTTTTCAGTTTCGTCTTTTTGCAAAACTCCTGGAGCATCAATTTCACATCCATTGGAGTCCAAAATTTGATGACTTATTATCATAGGTTCTTTCATTTGTATACTAAGTCTTCTTTTACTTCCCCAACTTACTAAAATAGGAACTGATTGATTTATGAGTTTCATACCGAAATCATAGAAAGATTGAGTTGGTCCCCATGGTAATTCATTTAGCGGAAAGGGTTGAATATATCTTCGCGATCTCACACAATCCAATAAAAATATAACTACGTTTCTTAATGTGGTATCGTCATACATGTCCCATTCTGGTCTGGCATATATCTTGAAAACGTATCGGCCTTCTAATGGAGGAGAAACTGCAAAGGAACCAACTAATCTTTCTTCTTTCATTTGACAAAACACATAATTGTTCAGTGCAGGATTTTCCATATCTTCAGCTGAATAAAGCTTAAATTTATATCTCATTGGCTTTTGCGCTCCCAGTTTAATTTCTGTTTGGACTCTAAATGTCAATGGATTTTGTAGATTGGATCTAATTCTCAAATTAAATTCAAAAAAATATGGGGTAACTTTTGGCAAATTGTTGAATTCCTCTAATGTTAACGGTTTGTCAAGAAGTTGCCATCTGTGGAAATAAAATATAAATAATTTAAAATTACTTACTTACATATTAAATGTTTATTAACTTATTATATCTTGAATAATTATTTATATTCACATTATTAGAGAAATGATTTAAATTTAGAATTTTAATCTTTTACACGAGCGATTTATGCAGATCTGTTACATTAGTATTAATTATAATTAGTGTATAATTTAATATTAAAATTGCAAATTTTCATTTGTATTTTTTAAAAAATTACTTCTAGAAAAATCGTATTAAATATTGCATTATAATCTAAGTAATTTTTAAAAACAAATCTTTATTTTATAATTAATCTTTATAAATTTTATTAAAAAATTGTTTTTATAATAATATTAATAATAATGATTTATTATTAATATTATTATAAAAACAATTATTATTATTATGATTTTTATTTGGCTATTGACGAAACCTATAAATGGAAGTACAATATGAAAAGTAAAGAAAAATTTTTACAAATTATACCAAAATATTTAAAATGAGATTTTATTTTTATTTTTGAAGTTAAATTAGTTTGATGAACACTTAAAAAAATGTTATATTGGTATCGAAATATATGAAAGGTATTATATATATTTTATATAAATATATAAAAGTTATTTGATTGTTATAAAGCATTAGTGAAAATTAGCTCTATATTAGAGATATCTAATTTTAATTAAATTGAAAAATTTGTTAAAGTACGTTCATTAAATAAATACAGTATTAAGTATTTATAGATGATGAATTACAGAATGAGCAAAATATTTTTGGAGTGAGAGCTACTTTAAAAAAAATTTGAAAATAAAAAAAAAATTAAAACTTTTTAAATTTAAAAAAATTGAAGAGAGGTTATAAAAGAAGATTGTATATATTGAAAATGGAAGAGAAAAAACATAGAACAGTATTTGATATATCTAACAATTTTTCATAAAATATATAATTCAGTATATTATAAAAATTAGAATTATAAAATATATAATCCGATAGAATCTTCCGAATAGAGGTATTAATACTCTACGGAATATTCCGTACAGTACTAATACTATATCTACAAAATAAAAATATTGTTTTAATGTATTTTACTACTATATATAAAAGTAAATTGGATAATTTTTTCCTAAAACAAGGAAAAAATCACCATTAAAAAAATTATCAAATCACCATCAAAAAATTAATAAATATTTATTTCTACACAATAATTATTGTAAAATCTAATGTATTATATATTGTTAATTTTTTTGAAAGAAATTTGCGAAAATATTTTAAATTTATATTTTATGGTAAAATTTATTTTAAATTTTAATAATTATTTAAAATTAAACATTATTATATTTTTAATTTTAATTGCTAAAATATTAATTGACTTATTAAAACAATAAGTCAATTATTTTAATAATCAAAATTAAGAATATGATAATGTTTAATTTTAAATACTGTAATTATTAAAATAAATTTGAACAAATTTATAAAATAATCATTTATAACATTAAAATAATATTCCGAAGAATATTTTCACCTGGAATAATCACTTTCCATCTCATCATATGGAAAATGGGTCCAAATTAATACTTCAGGATCGGGAAGAAAAAAATGCTCATTCAATCTCTTCTGAAATCTTCCAGTAAAATCTGTATAACCTTAAAATTTTGTGAATATAAAAATAAATCTTATAATTTATATTTATCAAATATAACAGTATTTTTTTTCTGTTAGCATACCTGTACCCCAAGTAATATCTATTAATCTCCAAGCACCAAATATATATACCGCATTCCAAGCATGAGTAATATCTTGTCCAGGTTGAAATTTGTATCCTGGTCGATAATCGTATCCTTTTGCAAATCCTTGAAGACGTTTAACTCTTATATTTGATAACCTATGGACAAACTCTTATTAAAAAACAACGTTCGTAAAATATTGTTATATATTATAAGACAATTAAATACTTACTTGCACATTTCATTAAATAATTTGCTATAATCTTTACACACACCTTCACGTTTTTCGAATACTTCTTCTGCACTCATCTTTGTTTCCATGTATTTCCAATCGTAACTGAAAAATAAAATTATGATATATATTGCTTTATATAATGCTCATGTTTAAAATTTTTAAATTCTAGATACAGTATCTTTATAACATACGCAATGTTATTTGATATCCATCGAAATAGAGCTCTCACTTTTATTAAATCATTTTTTGCGTTTGCAGTTAAATAATTGACTAGATTTGGTAAAGATGATTTGGCTGATTCCGGCGCCTGAAATAATAAAAAATAAGTTACTTTAACATTATTAAGGTTAAGGAATAGAGCAAAATTAATTGTAGCAAAATTAAACATTTAATAGAAATTTAAATCTTGAAAACAATAGTATGCAATATGAATTGTAGGTCCTGTATGCAATGTATGAATTGTAATGAATGCTATAGAAATTATACTAATTATTACTGATTTATTTATTAAAATTAAAACATTAAACAGTACACATACAGTAACAAACAGAATATTCACAGATTCTAAATCCTGTGAATATCGTCAGAATAACATTTAATATCTTCAATATTATATATGCAGTACTGTATAAGATAAGATACAAATTGGCTGCTTTAATTTTTATTTAATTCTAACGTTTTAACTGGATAAAAATTAAAGAATAAACAGATTTAGTATTAATTTTATTTTATTGTTTTTTTGCAATTACATTTATCAGAAAAATAAAGCAAAAAATCAGTTGAAATGCTTAATATGTTCATCGTTTTGTTTTGCCAAAACAATTGGCGTAAGAATTTTATGTGATATTTATGCAGTACTATTTCTTATAAAATTAAATTTTATAATTTCTATATACTATGTACGTTATGCAAAGAAAAACAGTAGATTAAGTAAGGAAATTTAAAATGTTAGAAGTATGTTCAAATCTTAGGAATTATAATTCAACCAAATTGAACTGAACTGTAATTCTTCCACAGGGATGATATATTTTTTATAGCCAATAAAAAAATCTCTAAAGTGTATGTCAAGTTGACATAAATGTTGATCAAACTGCAATAAATCCTCGATAACCGATTCATTTTTCTTATAGGCCTAAGCTCGTTATTCTATAAATTCTTTAACCAAACTCTTTATAATTTTTTTACAAAGTAATTATTGAAATTGTGTGTGTCACAGAAAATTATCTTGATGATCATGATAAAATTGGTTTTTTAATGCATTTTTAACGAGACTTTTATTAGAGAAAGTTCTTTAATCATACTGAAACAAAGAAATGAGCAAAAAATTACTCAATTGAAGATAGAATAAATCCATATTGAGCACACAGTATGCACACCTACTCCGTACAGCATATGCAAATTTTTATTAACAGCAAAATATTTTAAAATATTTTTCAGTATTCGTGAATCAAAATTCGTTTATTTACTGTTACTAAATCATTGCTAGATTATTTTAAATGATTGATCACGATTGCAGAGCAAATGCGCGAATGAAGTTTGAATATACAGTAGGTATTCTCTTACATATATCCTTTCTGACTTCCCAAATGAGTGCGGAATCGAATTTGCCCATCATTTGATCAGCGCATGCTACGAAAAAGACAACTAAAAGGTTTTGTTTTTTCTTTAGTGACTAACATACTTTATTTTGATACAATTCTTTTAACCTTTTATTTTCTTGTTCTTTATTAAATATTCTTAATTCTTTCAGTGGCTAACCTATGAGTATAGCCCACTATCTCTTAGTCTTGCAAAAATAAAAAAATTATTCCTGATTCATTTCTGAATATTTGGAAGCTTTAAGTATCTCTTAGCGTTCTCCTTATCTTTATGAAGGTGATTGTTAGTTATCGACATCTGACTTTAAATTACGGCTTTAGTGTGACTCTGATATCTGAATTTGGAAATAACATGAAAAATTCTTCGGACAATTTGCATGAAGAAATCTGTATTCATCCACCGACATTGCTAACATTTGCGGAACCTGGACAAACATTTATGAGGGCATCTTACTATAAGTTCTTTATACAAAAGCGTAAATCTATATATAAAACAAATGTCCTACCGACTAACTCATCAATTCTCAGCCCAAACCTCTGGATATAAAAACATGAAATTCGGAAGATACGGTATATTCCTTCCAAGACGTAAGCATCCAACTAAGAAGAGATTTTTTAGAAATTCTATTCCTAATACTACGTTCACACTAGCAAAGTTAATCCCGGTCAATTTTTGTTTTTGAACGGAACAGAATTAACAAATCCCGATCAATTAGCGAGGAACAATGTTAACTCCGTTGGCAGAACGAAGTTAACTCTTTTCACTGGATAGTGACGTCAGTGTGAAGTGTTGACTATCGCCATTTTTAAAGATTACGTTTACAGTTTGATTACGGTTTTCCAATCCATAAATAAAATAGAAACCACAGATAATAAATCTAATAAAAACGCTGTAAATTGGACAGACACTGAAGTTTATTCGTCTGGAAATCACATTTAGATGACCTTAGGTCGAACAAAAGAAATTTAGGTGTATATTATATATTTTATATATTACGAGTCATCACATTATTATTTAAATTAATACAATAATGAATTAAACTTTGTAGATCCAAATTTTAACATTCCACTTCCTTATTCAAAGTTTTCCTGATTATTGCCCCACCTGCCTATACGAAACCGAGCAACTGGTTAATCTCGATTAACTTAAAACTGATTTAACCTCGTATGAACACTGAAATTATTTCGATTACTGTATTTCCGGTTAACTTGATCGGAGTTACTTTTATCCCGGTTAACTTCGCTAGTATGAACGTAGTATAAGGGGATGAAAAGTAGTAAAATGTGTTCTCGCTGATTCCTTAATATCTCTTAACTTCATGAGCTATCAACTTGGTTTTTGCTTAAAAAGGTTACATATACAAATGCTTAAAAACATAATTCAGGATTTTTCCCTAATCAATCCTTAAAGGGGCCAATCTAGATTTGGGATTGAATTATAGAACTCTTCATATCTCCTGTGATTCTTGAGTTATAACAATATTTTTTGGCATATATGTTTCTTTTTAAAATCTTTAGAAAGCGTTTAATGTTTTTTTAAATTTCATCCTAAAGGATAAAAAGAGATATTTTTACTCGATAGAAAACATTTCTCGGTGGTCTCCTAACAGTGTTTTATAGGTTTATCCATATCTTCATAAAAATGAAACAATGAATCTAAGAAACTTTAAAAAAGTAAAACTGACTTCAAAAAACAGAGTAGGGATAATACGCACTAAAAAGTGAAAAATATTTCTTTCTTAAATTTAAATTTTTCATTGCAATCAAAAGAAAAGCTATTATTCATTTATTGGAGTCAGGATGTATTTAAAGTAGTTAAATACATAGCGAAGCACGGATATCAAGCTATATCAAATAAATCCTTTTGATTTTCAAGAATCTTTACTAAAAATTTCTCTTCAACTTAAACTGTGTATGTAAAACAAAAAACAGATCGAAAAAGTCATAAAACGGCGGTTTGCTTCAGTGACCTAAATTTGACTTTGCTGCATCCATCATTAGGATTATATGTTACAATTTGTATATTTTATTTATACTATTTACAATTACTACAGATAGTAGAAAAAATTCACTCGTAGTGAAACACGAGTTTTCCATAACAAGTGTAGTTGATGACATCATATAAGATATCACAGATGACATCACAAGGAATCTGAAAGAGTAAAGCAAAACGAAATAAGGGAACAGGATTTTTCTGAAGAGAGAGAAAAATTAAACTGATTGCTGATAGATTGATCCATAGTCAATCATGGAGAAATGAAGCAGTTGAGGAATAAGAATCATAATCTATTATATTTTGCATAGATTTAGATGCAACTATGAATTATATTATTAAACGGAAAGTTGAAAAATTAATATAAATTAATTCATTGTTACATTTAAACCCGTATATTCCCCGGACAATACCAGGCATAGGTTTGCTAGTCGACACATATAAATTGTTTTCCGTTATCTGTCCGCTTCCATCAATTCTAGAGCGCCATATAGATATTAATGAAATTCTATATTGGAGACAATATATCAAAAATTGTTGTTATATTACAATCCTATCTAAAATCAATTAAAACAGAGCTGCAATTTTCCCATGGCATTTTATGTTATATTTAGCTTACATTCTATTAATCGAATTTGCATTAAATTTCGTAATTTAATTTTAATTATGATCAATTGATTCAAGCATTTTTTATTTGCGTTTACCTTCTAGTGACAATTTATATATTTAAAGAACCACTTCCATAATCATTTCTAATTAATTTTTGTTTGGGTTTTTTGCGGGTGGTTCGCCGCCTTGTTTAAAGGCATCTCTCCACCAATTTCATCAGAATAATCATTAAACTATTTATTAATATGATGTTCGTTCTATATTAGCAGGATTTGATTGATCTTACTACTGTGGTTTTGTTTTTGTATCTCATTACTTACTTGTTAAAGTAAGATAAATCGTATTTTTTTATGCATTCTGATAAAAACCTTATATAGATGTGTTTTTTACAATAGATAAAATCTATTGATTATGTAGTATTAATAAATAACTTCGTATGCTTTATTTCTTGTATTTTTATTGAATTACATTTATTTATTAAATTATTTTCGATCTGGTAAACAGGAATTATCATCTAAAATAAAAGAATTATCAATAGAACATAATCGATTCAACTAAATAAATTATGTATCAGTTGATCTATAATACATGTATCACATTAATTTTTATTTTATACAAAAACTTATATTGTTTAAGTTAAAATTTAATATAACGTTTTAATAGTTTATAAATGACTTCTTAATTTATTTTAAGCACTTTTTCAAAATTTTTATGTAACTCTTTAGCCAGAATTCATTAAACCGAAACATTAATCTTTGAAACATACTTATCTCAATTTCGAAAACTTTTATAGTGAATTCCAAGATATTTTCAAATAGGTTGTGAAATGTAATAATTAAATTTTTAGAGATGGAAGGAATTATTAAGTATCAGACTAGAATTTGAGGATAGCTCATGAGGATTCAAGCATATCATCACGAGATCATCGTTGAGATAATTCTGGGATTAACCACGAAATCCCAAAAATTACTTCATTCATCGTATGGACACGACATAACTCTGACATAAAAGTGGATACTGTCACAAAGTCGATATATGATATCACTTTTTTTTTTTTGCATATTTTACGCTCCTTTCCAATGAGGGAGATTACTAAGAGTCGGGGCCAATTCCAACCAGGGACGGAACCCATATCCATGGAGAGGGCAAGATGGTGAATGACGGGGATCGCTGGGCCGGGCCCAGCATCCCGAAAAACTTTTCAAGAGTTACCAGACCCGGGTCCTCCTGCGTGGCACGCCACAGTGTTATTATTCGGCCATCCGGCCGCCTCTATGATATCACTATGATATGGCAATTGTGATATTACAATTCAATAATATATATTTATACGTCACGATTACGTAACAATTGATATTATTGTTATGTCATATACAGTATGTTGATGCTATATATATAAGGGAAAATTATATGCCAGAAATGCCACTGCAACCTGGCAACATGTTTGATATTTTTGGGTGATGCATTGTCAAATTTTAAATTTATATATAAATATTACAGCATACATTAGATAGTATTAAATATAATAAAAATTGCAGTATCTTTAAAAGAAATTATTATAAATATAAATAAATTTATGAATTTTAAAATCCAATAATATTTTATAATATTTCGTTGTAAATTAAGTCATATAACAGTGTAATAAAGTCACTTTAAATTATTTATCGATATAATATAAAAATATTATATTATGTAGATTATTTATATTAGAAAGAAATTTGTTAGTTGAGATTTTAGAAATATTACTTTCTTATAAAACGACATTTGTTAAAAAGTTACTGCGGTATTTGATGTTTCTTATTATTGTACTCCAATTCGAGTTTTAAAATCTAACTGAACTAATAAATAAAAACTTTTGTTTTGTTCGTTAAGGAATAAAAATATCGAATATATATGTAAATAATTCACAACTATAATTTAAAAAAAATAACAATAACATTATCTGCCTTCAGTAAAAAATAGAGCTACTTATTTTCAATTAATTTTTCCTATCGAACTCTATATAAATATCATTCGTTTATACATTAATATAATTCGAAATAGAAAAATTTTAATTCTAATAATTTTTTCGTTCTATACTATGAAAGTATATAGCAGTGACCCGTTGTCATGCAATATCGCAAACAATGCTTTTATTTTCGAATTTGTCACGAAAATAATAAAATCGGATTTAGATATTTTTATACAATTATTATCAAATTTTCGTAAAGAGAATGAGTGAATTATTATTAACCGATTCGAAAAATATTGTTATACGAAATTATGATAATTTTATCAATGTCTCTTTAATGAAGAATATGGATAAGTTTAAACTATTGATGAATTTCAAGATATGAACCATACATAATGCTAAACCAAATGCATTATTTATTGAATAATATAAAATGAATGAGAAAACATGTTGTATTATATTCTTTAATATTACTCTGCTATTTTTATACGATTGCTGATAATTTTTTTTAACTTATACTAACGAATAAATGAGTTTATTGAGTACAGCTGTTTTGATAAATAAAATTATGATGATAATACAATCATTATTTGTCTAAAGAGCTTTTTCGTATATCAATTGTTATTTTCGAGAAATGCTTTGATGAAAATTTATAATCATATTTGAGCTGAATTTTTAGAATACAAATTCAATTAGTATAAATACAGCTTAAAATAATAATTTTGATTCTTTAAAATTTGATTGAGAAATTTATTTTCAAATTTAATTTAAATTCACTAAACAGATATTCTGATTCTTCTTTTTGATGAGTTGTAATGCACCCGGAAAAAATTTGTTTCTCCTTCAAGATAATCTGCAAATAAATATCCATTTACAGTATTATACTATACAATACTGTAAAAGCAAATTATTTTTGAAAGAGAAATATTTTTCTTGAGTATTTGTAACGAGATAAAAAATCAAACTGAGGCGCGTCTATTAAAAGAATTTAGATAAAAGTTAAAATAAATAAGTTTTTAGGCAATTAAATAAATTTTTTTAGTCAAATTTTAAAATTAAAAAAATATATATTTCCTGTAACTGTGAAAAATGTGTACATTTTAATTTTATATTATGAAAATTCAGCTTAAAATAGTGTATGAATTATTATTAGCAAAATACTAACATGTAAGACAATCTTCTTTGAGAAAATGGACATTGTTTTTTATCAAACACTTCGTATATGAAATTTCGATTTTATAAGAAAAAGTTCAACAATATAAAATTTATTAGATAATGCTTTTATCTAATAGAAGTTTTATTGTTTTTCTAATTTAAAATTTCTCCAATATTCATATTACTGTAGGCCTATTTAAATTTCTTTAATAAATATTTTCATCCTATCTTTTAAAATTGATCATTAATTATTAATTTTTGATTAGTAAATTCAAGTTAATATAAATACGTCAATTGAAATGTCTTAATGTATAGAATTTATAAATTAAAAAAATATTTTGATGAATAAAATTTCAGTTAGGCCGTGTATATTGTGTAGGAAATACAGTATAGTATTTGTTTTCATAGATTAACTTTATTATTAAATGCTTAGTTTTTACATCACAATTGTAAATTTAAAAGATAGTATTGTGCAGTATATAATATATATTTTTATAAAATAGTACTATATTATAAATAACGATAAATTATTTAAATAAATTTAAAGTATAAAATCTCAATAAACCTTAAAATTATTATTTTTTAAATATTAATTATAAAAAATATTTAAATTAAAATTATACATGATTGTAATTGTTAAAATATTGTATATTTGAAAAATTGTAACCATATTTAGATATATATTATCGTTAAATTAAATATTTTGTATTTACCTCGAGTGCATATTTATCAATATCTTCGAAGACAGCCATATTTGGTATCATTTCTTTCTTTTTGCAAGGCGGTGGTCTAGCTGCAAATTCAGGTGCTTCGTCTGTAATTGGATCGTTATCTGTTTGTACAGCAACTTCTTTCTTCTCGGTTTCTACTTCAAAATCATCATCAATATCTTGTAAAAAACGTGCGAAACTTCTTTGGATAGTATTATCTCGAGCCGATAGTCTATTTAATTCTTTCTCAATATGAGCGATAGGAGAAGGGGCATCTGCAAATAAG
Organism: Androctonus mauritanicus; assembly: GCA_011317285.2. NCBI lineage: Eukaryota > Metazoa > Arthropoda > Arachnida > Scorpiones > Buthidae > Androctonus > Androctonus mauritanicus. The sequence goes on along the minus strand of WUQG02250961.1, from coordinate 5,384 downwards.
ACACTTGCCTCACTATCGGCTGCATTTGCTGCTAAAGCTCGCATAACTGGATCTGTTTGAGATTCAAAATCTGCTGTTGACATTACACTTTTTTGATCGTCTAAATTCATATTTGTTTGAGTAGCTCTGCTTTTAAAATTTTGAATAACTTGAATTCCTACATGTACTTTTTCATCATATTTTTCTACCGTTACCAGTTTATCTTCTTCTGTTTGAGTATGCACATCGCTAATATCAGGAGATTCTTTCGTATCAAATCTTTCTTGTGCTACCATAAGTACGTCCCATTCATCTTCAATAAAAATGTTTCCATCTGTTTGACAGCCAATGTCTTCTAAGTTATACAAAAATTCTGTTTGCATGCCTTTTGTAATTTTGTTAGTTCTGTCATATTCTTTGATGACAACTGATTTATAATTGCCATTTGTACTATTCCATCCTTTATGTGCTGCAACAAATCTTTTGTCAAAAGGTGTAATTGTTCTTTTTTCACGACTTGAACCACATCCCATCTTACATCTGTTTCTGAGAATAAAACCTTTACTAAAGCATATAAATTAAAATATGCCTACAACAAAATTAAATTAATCGATATTTTTAGAAACATCAGTAACTTTTTTTCTATTAAATAAAAATATAATACTTTTAATTACTGGATTCAAGATTATCAACCGCTAAAATAATATGAATAGTTATGTGATCATTAATAATCAAAAGATATCTATCCTAGACTTATACCTTTAAACATTCTAAGTATGTATCGTGTAAAAGTTGGACAAAATTCGTTGAAAATTATATTAAAAATTTATGAAGTGCTTTGTGTTTTGTAATGTGCAATTTTTAACATTATAAAAATAAAGCTAAAGTTCTTAAAAACGTATAAATTTTATAATTTAAAAAAAATATCATATAAATTATCTCATGTCTATTTCCTAAAGTAGAAATTTCGGTTACTTCTTACAAATAAATAATAAAAAATGCTCACTAAAATATTTATATGTAAAAATTTAACACATAACATATACTTTATAAATTTATTTATATAGGTTAAATTAAAAATTAAATTTGTTATTCTTTAATTTATGCATTCTTCATATTTTTTTAAACTTGACAAAAATAACATATAGAAATGTTCATTTTAATCTGAAAAAGCATACTAATTTTATATAATAATTTATCAGAATAAAAGAAAACTAATTATTTCTAAATTTGCTATTTGTAAAAATAAATATAATACTATAATTTAATATATAAAATATCTATAAATTGGATTTATACAAAATAAAAAATAATCTTTTTTTTTCCTTGTCCTTCAATTGTATAAATAGAGAATATGGAAATAGAAAATCAGTTTCATTTTCATATTCTGAATCTTTTGGCATTACCCAAAAGATTCAGAATATCATCCAGTGGTCATCCCATTTTACCTAATTTCATTAAAATGAACTTAATTCGTTAATAACAAATAAAGAAACGTAAAATATATTAAAATACTAGTAAATTTGATCGAGGACTATTGCACCATTAAATACCATGTTTGTTAAATTTGTGTAGCTTGCAGATGTTTATATAACTAAAATAATGCTTTTCTTGCACGTAATCTTTTAATATTCATATAACATGACTAGTGTACATTATGATTTTAAATTTGCTTTTTTTAAGTAAATTTAATGTCATTGATCCAAGCTGATCAAAGACAATTCAGAATCGGTTCGTCATTTTTCTATATTTCCGCTCAAATTCATCAAAACGGATCTAATCAATTAACGAATATGCTTTTCATTGTATCATAATAATAATTTGCCAATGTTAATATAAGCGATCGCTTAGCATAGTCTGAATCTGATTACATCATTTCTATCCTTTTTTTAAAAAAAATATCACAATTTTTTTTATAGAAAACAAAAATGATTTAAAATCTCGTTTAGATAAAACTTAAATATATTTTAACAGGTTGCTTCGAAATATTAAAACATAGAGGTATATTATAATAATGAAACAGAAAACTTATATCAGTTATTATTTTATTTTTACCTGAAAAATAATAACAGAATATAAAAACTTTTATAAATATAAACATGGCGATTGTGTTGAATTAATACCATAGTAACAAGTTAGGTTGTTCGTGATCTGAACTAGTAATTCGAATTTTTCTTGCACGTTCAGTTTACAGAAGTACGGACTAATTCAGTTTCCATCGAAAGTTCATAATGGAAAAATGTGACCTTTTTAATAATCCTTAAAAAACGACAGCTTATTATAACAAAGTAATCGACTTTTAGAATATGTTTATAGAAAAATAAACTATAAAAGATTTTAAAAAGAAATCAAATAAATCCAAATAATAAATAGAAATTTGAAATCAACATAATTGAAAAATAAAAATATGCTTTTTATTCGATTTTTTTACTTTTTATTGTAAGAAACATATTCATAAAAAATAAATTCTTATTATCATCTTATTTAACTATAAACATTACGTGAACACTAAAGTCATTTATTATATAAAAATGTGAAATTTCCATCATAAAAATAATAATTGTAAAATGCACGTAGAATTAAGGCATTAAAAGGTTAATATGGAATTTGATCTGATGAAAGTATTGAAAAATCTCCTGACTTATTGAATAATAGTTGAACTAAGAAATTATTCAATAGAATAAGAGATTTTAAATGTTTTTTAAAGACCAAAATAAAATATTCAATATGATAAATTATTTTCAATGATAACGTTTATGTGAGTCGTTAAATATTTGAGATTCGGAAAAAATATATCATTTATATAAGCTTTATGAAGCTAATAAATATCAAATGTCTTTTACAATACGGAATTTTATTTTCTATTTTCAGAATTAATTTGAATTTTTAATGCAGTATTGCACTATATTCACAGTTATATATATAATGATCGAAATTAAACTACTAATAATAATTTATACAAAGCATACATAGCGGAATATGCGCATTTGATAAAAATTAAATTATAATATTTTATAAAATTTTTCTTCAAAGGAGATCTATAAACTAAAAATATATTTATTGAAAATGCTCTTCATCTAATATAACTAAATGTAAAATCTAAAATTAATGATATCAGAACTCTTCATTTCCAAATCTACTATAGATCTGACATTGTATTAAAAGCGAAAATGTGACATTTGAACGATAATTTCAGTCTTGCAGATGATATTAAATTATATATATATATATACAGTATTTTAATTTTTAAAGGTATCTGCTATATTGATTTTACCTAGTCAATGTATTCAAAAATGTATTAGAAACAATCATTTTGAGTTATCATAATGGATCATTGAATGACCAAAATTTCAATTTTGTAAAATACTGAGAAAATATCAGGAATTAAATAATATTTAGATACTTAGATGATGAAAAATAATTTTAATTTAATGAAAAAGATTATAATCTTAAATTATTATTGGAAAATAATTAAGAATTATAAATTTTTTATAGAAAAAATTTATATATGAATAAATGTATATTATGTTCTTATATTATAAAAATTAAAATTTTTCATATAAATTTATAAAAAAAAAAATTAATGGATGATTGTGGTATAATTGTAAAAACAGTCAGGAATTTTTTGAATGTATGCCTATGTTGCTGATAATCTAAAAATTTCTCTTATGTGCCCAAGATAATTTTAAGCTGCTGATATCATTTATTATTGTTATATTTGTATTTTGAGATTTTTTAATGGAGAAAGAGAACCAAAATATTTGAAAGCATTCTTAAAGAAATCCGTTTAGAGAATTATAATTCTTTTGAATTGTTTTAAATAGATAACTTTAAAGTTTACATGTTATTTAATAACTGATAATTCATAAGATTTAAAATTAAGAAATTATTAACAGTAATAATGAATCATTTTAAGGAAAGAGCATGAGTCTTGATGCTTATTTATGTGGTATTTAGTTTACTGTTAACAAAAATACTGTATAATAGAGAAAGATTAAAATAAATGATGGCATTTTAGAATGAATCAAAGAAATAGTCTATACCAACAAAATTTTTCCGCTTTAATTTTGCCATAGGTTTGCCATCCCGATACTTTTTGATCAAAGCTAATGATTACAGTAGATTCCTTATCCTGAATCATTTTAACTGGTCACATTTTCATCAAGCTATAAGAAACGATAAAAATGAAAAAAAAAAAACTATGCCATTCAAAAGAAAAGATGTATCGAACAGCAAAATAATTTATCTGCCATTGATATAATTCTTATAAAAATATGGCATGATTTTGCTTCACAAAAACAAATTTTTATCAAAAGGATAAATGAATATTATCGATTTTTTATCCAATTGTAAATATTTAATAAACATTGATATACATATAGTCTATTTTTTCTTTAATTTGCAACATTTAAATGTTATTTTAGATAGGTTTTCAGGTTAACCGATCATTCGTTTATCCGGCAAGAAGTCTGATCCCTTACGGACCGATTAATTGGGAGTCTATTTGTATATGATAGTCAAATGCTCTTCTTATATAATTATTACAAAATCACTGTCTCTTTAATATTAAGTACAGAAATGACTTCATATTATTCGAAGTTTTAATTTACAACTTACAACTCTATCTAAAAAATTATTTACTATTGGAACTAATAAGAATAAATAATAGTTTATATTAATATTTTAAAAAATTATTACTCTATTTTATTACGCCACAGTTTTTTCTGTTGCTAAATAATAATTTTATATCATTAGTTTTCCTAATACAATACAATGTACGATACAATGTTCTTAATTATCTAATACAGTATTATATAAACTAATAGTCATATAAATGTAGATTATCAATGTTATTTATTGATTTAATTTACTACGATCTGGCCAATTGACCCGTGAATACCTCACCAAACAAAAATATAAAAAATAATAAAACATAATACATAGATAAAATATCAATTAGATACATATTATGGTAATTAAAAGTATATACTGAATATCTCTATAGGAAAAATGAAGCAATTTTTCGTTTTCTTAAACGAACATTATCAGTAATGTATACAGTAATTAATTGTTTCTGAAATTATCTGTAGAGATTTTCAATTTAAGACCATTAGTTGGAATAGTGCCTTTCAATTTTTTTTTTTTTATATGAAGAATGTCATATTTTTAGATGTATGTGGATAGAACCATAGATTATTCCCTTTAATATTTTCAGAATTAAGAATTTAATTAGGAATATCATAAAATATAAGTATTGCATGTATTAGGGCTCATAATATTGAATCTTTTTTATGCGATAATCTGAAGCGATAGCATAAACAGGAAAAGCATATAAAACATAATATCAGAGAATGAAAAAGTGAAAACAAAATTTTGGAATTTAGTATATTCTATAAATTACGCCA
>WUQG02250960.1:0-50088 GCA_011317285.2 Androctonus mauritanicus | reverse complement strand
TATAAGAGGAAAAAAAAGAACCGAATATAGAACGATTTATAAATATTTACACCGCGCTCTTTTTTTTAAAAAAAGGAAAAATTTATTTGCATAACATTCTTAAAAATTGTTTAAAAAAAAAGTTACTTTCTTATCTTTATTTATTGGTTTCGGGTTTTCTTATATGGCAACCCTTCTAATGATGCAAGTCCGATAGATTACAACCACCGCGTAGATGCTGGCTAACAACTTCCTGACATAAGAAATCAGGAAAGCATGCCTTGTAAGGATGCCATCTTAACTGAAGGTTGTCTTGGAAACACACTACTGTTTCTAAGCATGTGATTCGACTTCAACATTCCATTCCGAAAGAAGAAGAAAAAAAAGGAAAGGTGAAATTAATTCCAAAATTCTTTTGTGTTCTTACATATATATATATAACATATATATTTTTTTATATACTATAGTAATAATAATAATAATAAAACAATTATAAAAATAAGATATACAAGAATAAATCCGTATTGAAATTTGTAATCACTTCTCTTGAGGGAATTCTTGGTAAAGAATGCGAGTTATTTTATTAGCGAAGTTCTTTAAACACTTTCAAAATAGTTGAGCTTAATATTGAAGTTAAAATCGATATTGTTCTTGAAATATCTTGGTCGTGCGAAGTCTTGTCGTTACTACATCATTTTCCTCTCCTGGTATGGAACCTAATAGGCCATGTCACTGCAGTAGTGATGTCTCTGATCGAAACTATTATACGTCTGGCATTATTTTATCAACAAGTTTGCCGGATTATTAACGGATATATTATTAATTATATCGATTAATCTCTGCTGATCTGTAGAAAAATGTCTAAAGATTTATTTTTTTTTTAATTATTCGATTTTATTGTTTTTATAAACATGCGTAAGATTATGTTATTAGTCGCTCTACCGAAGCGGTGCGAAAGTGATACAGATCGAAACACCCCAAAAGAAAAATCCATAGTGGACCAGTGTCAAAGGTCAAAGGTTTACGAGATATAAAGCCTCAAAGTTCCTCAAACCTCCACGTCCATTCGAAAAATAGCAAGAATGATCGCTGCTATATTCGATTGCATTTATAATCACTCAAAACCAACATTTTGCAATGGATTTAGACTTTTGCAAACTTTCGGAATGCAAATCTCAAAAATGAATCTGCAAACTGTAAATTTTTGAGTGATGGTTGATAAAGATTCAAGGAGATATTGTGGAATCGTTACATATTATCAATAACTCAAACTTCGAATCAATTCTGGATGCAATCATTCATCCATTGCTGAATAATTGCATACAGGATTCTCTATTTGGGCATATACAGATAAATTGCTTCTCGAATTGTTAAAAATAGAGATTAATCAAGAAGGAAGAAATTTTTAATTAATTATTAAAAAATTTATTTAGATTTTAACCATGCTTCGAGAGGATCTCTTGTAATACTTGATGGAAATATTTATTCGTTAATATCATTTTGCTTTTTTTTTTTTTTCATGGAGTGTCATCAATGTGTCATTATAGTTTAATCGCGAAAATGTATATTTATTGATTGATTCGTTTTTTATATAACTTATATAAAAAAAAAACGATAGTAGAGGCATCAATAATATTTAAAAAAAAAACCGTTCGGCGCCTATCGTAATGAAATTTTTTACTTGCAGAAAGGTTAAAAAAAATCAATTTTCATATTTTCGATTGTTAACGAGAATAATAATAATAATTTTACAGAATCTCGATATAAATTTCTCCAAACAGAAGTGGCCTATTTTTACAGATTAATCGATATATTCCAGGTAGAGCGAGAGTAGAATGCTACAGCCTGCAGGGACTATGGAAGACTTACAATCTCAGTTTATATCCTTCTATCAGATTCACATTTCTAAATATTGTATAGATGTTTCAACCACATAAAAAGTTCACTACTATTTTTTTTTTCATACTACTCTACTCTCTAATCCTGTTGTTATCTTACTGACGAGTTTTGTGATTTCTCTAGAGATAAAAAAAAAAAAAACCAATGAAAGAATCATGATACCACTAAACACGCTGCATAATTTCTTCGAATGGGTTTTATAGTACGAGTTAAATAGGTTAAAATTTTCCTGGAGTAATTAACTAATGTACTAAAAATGATTATACGAACTGTTAAATTCTAATTAAAAGCATTCCGATAATGGAAATCCTTTATATTAATAAACAAGTTTTGGCACAGCATTCTGGTTTGCAATAAAGGACTTTTCTTATGTACATGTTGAATTTCATCGATCATACGATGCAGTCATTTAGGTTGAATGGTTTCACATAGAAATACTTGAACATTAAGATCGATTAATTAGTATAATTAATCATAAGGGTTTGTATATGATCGTTGAAGCGAGCAGTACTGTATTAAATTTTAATTGATGGATATTCTTTAATCTCAACCATTCTGTTACTTATGTATACTGTATATATAAGCGAAAATAAGAATATTTTCGTATTAAACACCGAATTTGTTTCCAAATTTCAAAAAATATATGCGAAAAGAAGATTCTTTGCGGAATTTAAACTCTGTTCATTCAATAGATATCTCATTCGGAGGATTTCTCTTAAATATCTTTTGTTTGTAGCCTGGCTCCGAGCCAAATCTGCCAACAAGAAGCCAGAAATATTATCCATTTACAGTTTACAAATATTTAAAAAAATATATAAATAATAATACAGTATTTGCAAAATTTTCTCTTCTAAAGTTATTCGTATCGGTAATTTAATTTGCATAAATTAATCATGCATTCGAATAATAGATTGTAACGAATTTATATTACAAACTGGATGCAAGTAAAACTACTTTTATTCTTCCTAATTAAAGATTTAAGAAGTCAATCATCGCTATTCCCTAAAGAGCAATAAGATTAATTGTTTTTGTTTTTTTTTTTTTCGTAGACAATTTCGAAGATTAATCACGGTAAGAACGTAAAAAATTCTGATTGTCTTCTTCTATAATCGGCGATTGGTCGAGAAAGAAAGAGTGGATAATAAGTAATCTGTGCGTCATTGCATCCTCCAACGGAATTCCTCTCAGGCTGTACAATAATTCTCTGCACTATGACTATCCAAAGAGACAGATGAACGTAGCAACATCACTTTATGTTCATCTTCGCATTCCTTGCTTCACTTAGACTACATCCTTGGTATGCGTTGCTTTTTAAGACAGCGTGGCTATTTCTCAACTTAAGTTTCCCATCGATTATCATTGGTCTGTTAGACTCTTATATTATGTAAGCCGTTCTTGAGCTCTTACATTAAACTGCTTCTTGAGAGGAGTGTGCTATTTTTTTTTTTATTCTCTCTGGCTCGCTATTAAGTTCAGTTTCGATAAGAAATCCTTGGTTACCTTTATTTTTTCTTCTTTTTTTTTCTTCTTCTACCAAAGTAATTACAAGAACCGGTTTAACTGACGGCAGATTGTTGTTTATTATGGATGTGGTGTTCAATATTTTCCGGTTCATAATCTTTATTTTTTTTATTTTTTTTTTGTTTCGAAGTGGCACGGTGTTAAAAAAGAATTACAGAATTTTCTTTTCCAATATATTTTCCGTCGGAAGCTCTAGAACAATTTTAGTTATTTGACTTGAAAGAAAAATCAAATGATTGATGTAGAATAACTCTACAAACTTTAGAAGTATTGTATGTGATAAAAAATATATATATATGCTTATATATATATATATATATATCTTTAGAATAATAAAGTAATGCAGAAATAAAATAAACAAGTGATAAATGCATTTAACAAAAGAAAAAAGAAGAAAAAAAAATTAATTTCGACTTAAAGTAAATAAATTCTAAACAAAATTGAATTAATGGGATTGTTATTAATGATAATTTTTATTAATTAATGCAGAAAAAAAAATATTATTAATATAAAACAAAAAATTGTAAGCAGTTTATTTTCATTAATTTTCTCTTTAATTATTTTTTCGTGTTTTTTTTTGTTTTTTTATTTAAAAAAAAATTATATCTCCTTATTAACAGATGTATAATTTATCAGGAAAAAAATAAAATATTGTCAACGGTACCTTATCATTCCTCTAAAACTGACAGTTTGTTTAGTGAATCTTTTATTTAATTTAATTTGACGTTTAACAAAGTACCTGCCTTACAAGTACAACGTGAGACGATTATAAACTATGAACCATACTTCAAGCTAAATTTAACTTTGGTAGCACTCCATTGGTGTTAAAGGGTAACAAAAAAATATATATATATATATATATATTCTGAAATAGCAGAAATCGCTTGAGAATTGCAACATTTCACAAGAAACCCGAGCGAGTCTTTTAACAAGGTAGAAAGTATTTCTTTTTTTTTTGCTAGCCATTTTCTCTTAGAGAGTCGTGGTGTTACTAGAAAAATTTAAAAGCTTTTTATTCCTGTTATTCTCTCAGTAAATAGACTTCGTACAGGAGAATCTTTTCCATCTACTTGCTTGCATCATTTATCGGAGTCGAAATCTATTGGGAAAATGTTTCTTTACTTCTCCTAAGAAAAACTTGCAAATATTATGCTAAAAATTTTCTATAAATGCTATTAAACTGATTTAATCTGTTTAAAAAAAATCGTATTATTTTGTAAAATTTCGATATTTTCAATTAATAATAATAATGATAATAATAAGCGTGCACGGATTGAATTATTTTATATAGAATCTGTTTATCGTCTCTTCGTTGTAGAAGTAAATCGATAAAGAGAGAGCAATAAAATTCAGAAGTTTTCAATTAAAACAGGTAAGAGAAGGTAACGAACGAGGAACTTAAGTGGTAAGCATTGGTTAGCTAAGTTTGAGAATAACAAAACTTAACCCAATCCTATCTCAGTAGCTGATATTTGGTGTTCGTCAGAGAGACGATTAGCTGCTCATTCATCATCGCGTGAATGACAAGTCAGTAATGGCAGTTTGATAAATTGTTGTGGCAGCACAAAAGTTTCTCTTGCTCTTATATATCGAAACAACACATTGCATTGTTGGAGCTTCCTAGTTTGTTGCGTTTGTATTACACACGTACTGACATAAAAATAATCGATTTTACAAGATTTAATTCTAAAAATCTTACTACCATTAATTAATTATTGGGGTATATTTATGTTATCTGTTAGTTAACGAATTTAAAGGAATTTTTATTGTTTCTTTTGCATCGGGAATTGATTTTAATAGCAGATGGATAAAAACGAAAATGCGTTATCATAACGTGATGAATTGCCCTTAAAAGAATTATGATTAATTTTAGTCAGGAACGGCCATGATCATTTTTTTTTTTCTCTTTCTCTCCCCTTTCCCAAATTATCACCTGAAAGTTTTCATGTAAAACTTTTGTTATTCTTTCAGAAAATGGATAAAATACGTTAGTTTAAAAATGTAAAAATGATTCTATTTTGGCAGCAGCTTTCTTCTTTCAAGAGTTACATCACGAAAAATGCATTTAATATTAATTAAAATTTTCATTTTTAACACGACGAATATAAAATTCTTTAATTTTTTAAAATTTAGTAAGCTTATATTTTCAAAATTTTAGTGGTGGAGTTGATTCATTGGCAAGGTAAATAAATAAGATTGGTAGAAATCTCTGTTCGTAAACATTGACTTATAGAATCTCTCTCTCTCTCTCTTTCTCCATTATTCTGTCTTGTTGCTGATTATAGTGGCATTAACTCAGGGATGTGGCAAATGGTGGCGCAATTTCTATTAAGAGGAGAAAGTTCACTCTGTCTGGTTAGAAGGGTCATCTTGAATGGGCAATATAGAGAAACTCATATCTAGCTTCGGGCAGAGATATGAAGAAAAGCAAATTACGTGTTATTGGATGTGAAAGAATTGATGAGGAATAACATCATAAAATATTTTCAGGATTTATAAAAAGAAAGAGAAATCCATTTTGGAAAATTATAGACGTTTTTTTTTTTTGTATGAGACGATGTAGAATGATGTAGATGCAATTATACTTCTTTTAATCTTATTATTCATGAAATAATATTTTAAAAATCTTAATTTCTGTTACATTATTCTCATTTTCGTACAAGAGTAATGTGATTAATGGACTATTTTAAACAATAAGATTATATGTTAACTTTCAGATTAGTTTAGATCGCGTTATTACGACATAAATAATTCTGTTACTTTTCTATATTTCTGCTATATTATTGCTGATTAAATTACCGAAATTATCATTCCTCAAAAGTCCTTTTCACCTTTCATTTTAAGCATTGTATTGAATTATTAAACAGGAGTTAAATTATGAAAAAAGTTTTAAAGGACGGAAATTAATAAATTTACCAATCTTCATAATATAGCCTATATATATACAGGTAGACATTCAAAAATCCGGCAACCGAAAATCCGGATTCTTCAGTATTCAGGCATGAATTTCAGGAGCGTATTTTCAAATTTCTCCACACTTTTTTTTTTGAATTAAAATTCTGAGGATCTGTTTTGTTTAGTTTTACGTGTATTAAAATTGAATTAAAATTCTGTAGAACCATCTGTACTGTATTTTATTTAGTTGGCGAACAATAAAATTTCGTTTTCTTTTTACTTAGTGTTTATTTTTTATTTTTTCCTTTAAAAGACTGTAAATGTGGTAATTTTCTATTAAAATATATACAGCATATATAGACCTTCGATTATCCGGCATATTCAAAAATCCTCCACTCCTCAGGTCTCGAGGTTGCCGGATTTTTGAATGTTTACCTGTATTTATTATTATTATTATTATCATTAACAAATTTTAATAAAAATATTTTGAAATTTTGTAGAAAAAAAAATAGTTAAACTAAAAAGAAATATAGGTGAGAGTTGGCTATTGCGTACTGGTCGCCTAAATCGTACCTGTAGCTATTTCGTTGCATACAGACTGTATGTAACGAAATAGCTATCAGGTACGATTTAGGTGACCAATACGCAATAGGCAACTCTCTCATATTACTTCTATATTTTTTTTTTTTTTTTTAACAGAATCTATGAGAAGATTTTGAGAATTTGAATATGTTAAAATGTCTCAGGTGCGAGATTTCCATCTAAAAAATATAGATTTTCATCTAAAAAATAAATTCAGTAATCATAAATAGAAGTTATTTTATTATAAATTGATATGGTGCATTAATAAAATTAGAGTTAATGTTAAACTCTCAATAGAAAGCTGAACAATTTTCGTTAGTTCCGAATGCAGTTTTATGCAATTCATAAAAGCAAAATATCTTATAGACTAATCTTTAAATGTCTTCAACGATGCTCTTACAATATTGTAAGGGCATCATTGAAGACATTTAAAGATTAAGATGCTCTTGAAAAGAAGAGAACGTCTTAATGTTCTCTTCGTTGAATGAAGAGAACATTAAGATGCTCTTACAATTTTGTAAGAGCATCTTAACAATTTGAAGAGAAAATTCTAAAAATCTCATTCAGTTATCCAAATATCTGGCTATCTATGTAATCTTCATCATTGAAGATTACAATAGATAGCCAGATATCTTCATCAATCTTCATCATTGAAAATTACAATGTATGCAATGATTGAAGGTTACAATGCGAGCATTGCAAAGATCGCAATGTGAGATTACAATGTATGCAATATATGAAGATTTACAATGTAAATATATTGCAATATTCGAAGAATCAATGCGAGCATCACTGATTACAATGATTACAATGATGTGATGATCTGATGACACTGATTACAACGATGTGATGATCTTATGACACTGATTACAATGATTACAATGATGTGATGATCTGATGACACTGATTACAATGATTACAATGATTACAATATGAGCATCATTGATTACAATCAATGATGCTCATATTGTAATCATTGTAATCAATGATGCTCACATTGATTCTTCAAATATTGTATTGTAATCTTCGCATTGTAAAGAGGAATATTTATGTAATCATTAATTACTTCAATGATGCTCTTTAAAGACATAGAAATCATTCAAGCACTGTGATGTCTGGTTCCAACTAGAACCAAATTTTCCAGTTCAAATTCATTACTTCTATATATTCAAAGTGAAACAGTTAGATAGAATTTAGTGAAAAATTTATGAAAACAATAAAACTCTGTATTATCAACTTTTAAATTTTTGCAATTAAAAAATATTACATTTAATAAATTCAACACGCTTAAAATAAAACAGTTTTCACGTATGAATAATAATAAAAAAAATAAATAAATAAAAAATTCCATTAATGTTAAATTTAATCACATTTATATCTTGTAGAGATGCCTTAAGGTGATTTAATTTCAGCTCATAAAATTTTAACCGTGAATAGAATATAATTTAAAAATTTATCAAAAGATAATCCTCTTATTTTTACCTTAAAAAATTGATATAACTTATATATATTTTTAGAGACATAACCCGAAAATTACACAAGTTATATATATATATATATAAGTTGTGTAATATATTTTTTTGTTTTCTTCTTCTCCATGACAGAGTTTTAAACTGTTATCACCAGCAACCAGTTTTCGCTTTTACCGATTTCAAACAAAATACAACGAGGGTTTTATCACCTCGTTCACTTTCAAGCCCGAGGCAAAAATTTTCGTAGTTTGAGATTCGCATAAATCAACTTAGTAACAGTTGAAACCATGAAAATAATTAGGAAGTAAAAGACCTAGGGGTATAAGAATATTCTTATAGCAATGTCTTGAAACTAAAATAAATAGGCTAAAGACAATTAAGTGAAATGCCTTTGGCTAATATGATATAGTTATTTCCATCAGATGATGCACGAAAGCACGCAGGATAAATTCCTGAGTAAATATTTTGACTAGCTATTTAATCAAAATTAATTTAAATAATTATAAAACGAGAAAAACGTACATAACAAAAATAATTTATTTGTTTTAACCTTTTGATTCTCTCTCTGTTTGAACTGTAATGAATAATAAAAATGTTCAAGTCGCGGCATCAATCAAACTGACGGATATTTTCCAACATATTTAATGACTCTTGACACATTCCTTTGCCAGATATTTGAATAACTGAATGAGATTTTTAGAATTTTCTCTTTATTTTCTCCACAAATTTCGAGTATTTTTCTTTTAAGCTGTTTATCACTTTAAGCATTTTCTACTAAAAGATTTTTACTTCCCAGATAAATCTCTCGATTGTTGCTCTTCGAGTTAGTACAGTTTTATCCGTTTTTCGCTTTCTTGCGAAATAATAAACGTAACTTAAAAAAAACTGGATTTACTACCGAACATGTTTTTCTTCTCTTCGTAATTAAGTTAATTAAAATCTACAATTTTTTTTTTTTTATGAAAAATGTTATTAAAACAAAGTTTTCTTTAATGGTTAAAGATTATAATTAATTTCCATCGATTAGATTTAAAATAGGATTTCTCTAAAGGATATATATACGAATTGGTTGTAGTCAGACTGATCAGTATTAATTAGCACATTGCCTCTGTGACTAAGCTATTTGCCAGTTGAATTTGTACAATTATAGGATCAGATATGATGATTGTGAACAGTAATTAGACCTATTATCGAAATCCCAAGTAACTAAAGGTGAGTAGATAGCGAATCCGGATATACTAGCAAAATCAAACAATTTCTTTTTTTTTTTTTCGGTTGTCCACGCGTTAAAAGAACTTTATATAAAAATATTTTAAGCTGTGACAGAATAAATTGTCCCTAAATTCTTCAAATAATCGAAATTAATAGTTAGATATCAAATTTTTCGAACCTATAATTAACAAGTTCGCATCACCATGAACACATTTTTATTTCTTTCTTCCTTAATGATCCAATCATCTTGTAAAAAAGTAATTTAATTTCTGATATTCTTGTCTGAAAAATCAAGTATTGTTCCACAGCAGTTTTCTTATTTTATTGTGATTAGTTTTTAACCCAAAAAAAAAGAAAAAAAAAACACAAAAAAGTTTGCGAAGGGTTTAAAAAAAAAAAAAAAAATTTTATTATTCCCTTAAGCCATTGGAAAAACGTATGACCAATTTTCATTGGAAAGTTAAAGGTTCTTTAGTTTCCTTTTTTTTTTTTTTTTGCTTTTTCATTATCTTCTTTTGTAAATTACTTTGTTCGGACTGACTTTGTTACATACAAGTCATAAACACATTTTTCTTTCCTTCGATAACTTCTAATTAGATACTTTAAGAGACAATTACCGCCCGAGTTTCTGTGATACATTCTGAGAAAACAAACAATCGGATAAAATTCCCTACTTAAAGAATAAACAGTTTTACTTTATCAGCTAAGAGCCGAATTGAAAATTAACACTTTAATTTATTTAGATTTTTTTTTTCCTGTTCCTGCATCGCAGTTATTGGAATATATATAAGTTACATACAAAAAAAAATTTTGCAAGTTTTATAATAAATTTAAATTTTTATCCATGCCGAACTGCAATCATTTAACGTCTAAAAAAAATGTTAAAATGGATAAATCTCTATAAATTAATTAAAGAGAATTAATGCAATTAAGAGGAAAGCTACATTTAATTATAATATAGCGAAGTTTGAGATAATTATAATGAGTAATTAAGCATATCTTTCTTGTTTTTTTTTTTTGTTGTTTATTAAAAAAAAAATAATAATAATTTTGAAATTAATTAATCGAAAATTTGCTAACTTAATTCTTCTGATGATGATACTATTTTATAGAAAATATTTCGCCTGCAATATATCCGTTATATAGAATATTAGATATTGGTCAAATACAGGATCTTGCTTGTCTTCTCCTTGTTTCCTGAATCCATCACGTGACGTATGGGGACATCACATAGAGACCACAAATTCCTTAGAAGCTATTCTCTGTAACTCGTATGACGAATGATCTTCATAAATATTCGATTCTGCCGGAGACCCGACATATCCCTGACATGTCTTAAAACCATCATCAGTTATCTTCCAGTTATATTTTCTAGCCCTACTATAAACCTCGGGCGTCAGGTATATAACTCCTTTTGTGTCTCTAAAGTAGCTAGATTTGAAAAATGTGGAAAAAAATAATAAAAAAAAAAAATTCGATTTTATGTCGTCGAATTTAATTTAGTATTTCAGAGAATAAATAAAACTGAAAATCCGTCTCTTTCTCCGATTGGATAGTATCGTGAAAAGTGCGATTCAAATTAACCAACCGGAGAAGAGAATGGGAGACGACTCGAATCAATCATATTTAACACCGATTGGCTTTCGTATTACGATGTAAATATCTTATTACGTTGATTGGTCGAGATAGATTTAAACTGTTAAAAATCTTTCACTGATTGGTAATGAAAATTTTGCAATCTGATGGCTTAGCATCGATTGGTCGTTTAAAGTGCGTGTGTATCTATTTGATTAATTCAGATCGTTTGAATGGATATAGCGACCGAATAATTAGATTAATTAATCGAAAATTTAGATATATTCAAATAAAAATCTAAATATTTTTTTTTTTTTTTTAAAAAAGGGCTATGGTGCTTTTTCATTTTATTGAGTACAATTCGAAGAAAATCCTTATACTGTAGGGAAGATATACGATTGGAATGGATGGAGGACAGTAGTTCGTGACAAGTAAATCTCCATTTGATCCAACCAATGACTGCAATGCTACTTCAGTTTCATCTTACAATATATAACAACCTAACCGTAATAGTTTAGATTTTTTTTTTTTTTGGGTCATATCATAAGAAACAAAATCGTGCAAAAATTAATAAACGGGGAGCTTATAGAAAATATATGTACAGTATAGTCTTCCTTTTTTTTTTAACATTAAATGATAATAAAGCATAAAATATGGCCGACGAGACGTTACAGTTGAGTGGCGAGAAGATCTTTCTCATAAAAACACATAAAGTTAGAGTGAATCTGGCAATTCTCAAAGTGCTGGATAGCAAATTGGACTTACTTTCCTTTGCATACGAGGCAAGATAGAATTCATTTATAAAAGAATTTCGATCGTAACGAAAATATTTGATCTTATTGAATTGATGGACTGAGATTATAGACGTGTATGAAAAAAATAAAATATTCTGACTTGCATAATTTTTTTTTTTTACTGGTAAACATAAGTCCTTCACTCGCATCATATATCTAAGTTGGATTTTTATAGATATTAAGTTAGGATATGTGAAGATAGTAAGAATATATATATATATATATGATAAATTGCAGCAGCAAAGTAAAAATCTTTTTTCGATCTAAGTAAACTTTCCTATCGCCTTAAGCAGTTTCTAAATGATACGTATATTTTTTGAAGATTTTTACCTGGGTAAATTGGAAGACTTATTTTCATACTTTCACAAACTCGACTACAAGAAAATGAGTTTGAAATTGAATTGGATCGAGTGTAAAGATTATTTTAAAATCGTTGGAGAATTTAAGGACGTTTAAAGATTTTTTTTTTTTAGATGGAATTACTCCACGGAATTTCGGTAGTTATCGCAGTAACTTAGGTAAAAAAAGCAAACTGAACTACGGTTAATTTTTTTTTTTTTTCTAACGAAAGGAAAGATGGGAGAAAAAAAAAACGCACGAATATGAAATTCCGATTAAAATCGGTGCTCGTTTAAAGTTTGCAAATTAAAATAAATGATCAAGAATGTAGGCGGAAGAGGAATAATAGGTAGTACATTCATCAATGTAACTCACACGATACCAGAGTATAGAGAAGAGTATAAGAGTAAATGAATCAGGGGAGTTGGAGGAATGGATAATGAACATATACCCCGGAGACGTTCATCTGAAATGACCGTTTGAAGTAATATTTTGTACACTTTGAACTCGTTTAAACTTGCCAGACACTGATATCTTTTCGGTTATTCTTTGCCATTGTAGAAAAGGAAAATAAATTATTGATGTTGACATAGACTGTCTACTTCACATTGCCAGTAAATTACAGCAGGAATGTCTAACATTAGAAAATTTAGCAATTTTATTGCGAGAATATGGTAATCCAAGATAGACCCTTATAGTTACAATGTCTAGCTAACTTTTCCCTAGAAGTAAAGTATGAAATAAATATCATAGTGTTAGAAGGATGAGATTTGAGAATAGTTTCATAAATCTGGTGCAATGCTGCTGTCTGCATTTTCTCTATTGCTCATTCCGGGCATATAAGCACGAAAGGAAGCTATAAAAGTCTAAAAATTGAGTTCTAGAAATTTATAGCGCTAACAATTGCTGCATTCTGAACACAAATTTGAGAAAAGCGTTTGTCAAACTTTTCTTTAGTCCTATATTGCGAAATTGTAAAGGGATGAAGTAAAGAGCTACTACTACTACTTCTTTTTTTTTATATATGAAACTACTTACAAATCCTCGCTCATAATCTTAAAGTGGTCCAGACTTTAATTAAATACTTATTAAATAAATATATCTTTTTCAGTGCCTTAAACAGTCTATTATATACAATTTTTAAGATGTTCAAAGAGAAATTGTTAATAATACTTAAAAAATAAAATAAAATAAAACTTTTAACAAGCTAAATTTTCTAATCTTTTCTGTAACTCTTTTTTTTATTTTATATAAATTTAATTTTATAGAAAAAAAAAATTAATAAAATCCTAATTATGTACTTGTAAAAAAAAAAAAAAGTTTTATTTACTATCATAAAAAAGAGAAAAAAAAATTCAATTAATTTTTTTTTCATAAATATAAAATATGAAAGAATTTATTTAAATTCTAATAACATGATATAATTATTTAAAAAAAAAAAAAATAAGAAAATTGTCTAAAAACCTTTTTAAAAGATTAAAAACATCTTTTAAAAAAAATCAGTTAAAATTTAGCTTGAAAAATATATAAAATCCGACTTTGACACAACAAAACGTTTATATATTTACAAAGCTTTGTACAAATAGGACTGCGTGATAAATATACGTGAAGAGAACCCATAAGAAATGGGTCTATGTAATGACAATGCTCACGTTATTCCTGGCCTGCGAAAATTGTAACCAGAAACATCTGCAACAGAGAACATTAGTTCTACAATGCCATAGATCTGTCCAAACATCACGTTAAATTAGCTCGGTAATGTGAATATATCTAAAATAGTAACAACAAAATCTGCGCCAAGTTAAATTTCCAAACAGATTTATCAAGAAGAGTGTAATTAATATGGATGTTGTACCACCTTCTGGGTGGATATTTCTGTCTTCTGAGAATGATTCTCCTTTCGGTTTTGTAAATCTCCAAAAGTTAAATTATCTAAAACGAAAAACAAAAAAAAAATAATAATAATAATAACGGATAATAATTATTTCCGTTGATTGACGTGAGAATTTTGACCGCATACCGAAATTTATCGATCTATTTTTCTTAGCACATGCGCCATTTGCAGACTGGCAGGCCACTGATCTCATCTTGTGATAGTAGCTGTGAAATGGTAGCGTTATCTCTTCCTGAACCTTCCTTCTTGTTAATAGCAAATAGCTCCAACTAATACGTCACTCTAATACTCTATATATATATATAGGTTTGGTGTAGAAATGATCTAGCAGTTATGACTCAACTTAGATAGCAATGAAGTATTTTTCTCTGTTCCTATCACACGAATACAATTCTGTTATGGCACCAATTTTCCCATAACGTTTTAAAAGTTCTTAGATAACATCTGGACGTGATAGCGCATCAATTATACGGCATTTTAAATTTCTATTTGTCCTGAGGCTGAATGATGATATTATCCCGCTTCAGTAGTCAAGAATGTAGGAGAAGTCTCTCAATTTATTTCGCATTATGTATTATAATTGGGCAGAGGAAGAATGTGCAAAGAGTTTCTCTTTTTTTCCCCCCTCCTCTCTTTTTTTTTTTGTTTTATAAAGTAATCTATGACTCTGCTATCGTTCTTTTGTTTTTAAAAAGTTCACAACTATATTGGAGAAGATTCAACTTTAATAAATTTGATTCGTTTGTACTTTTAAGTCCATAAAAAAAAAAAAAAATTCATGGTTGGTTAGAAAGTGTAATATCCTTTAGGTTGATTAAGTTCAACTTTTGAATATTTTCAATATATCGAATCGAAACATGATAAAATGTATCCGATAATTGCCTTCGTTTCAAACTTCGTATAGATTTCCTTTAATTAAATCCTGCGTTATGTTTGAAGGAGATAATTCACAAGCCAAATAAACTATTGGCAAGTTGTCTTCTTATAATTTTCCCCAAGAATTAAAATAAACATCAATCTATTAAATAATTATTTGATAAATTTTTAATGAACACTTTATCAAGGATACTTAAATAAAGATTCTTGTTGATTAGTTTTATAAAATTAGATTACCATGTTAACCACTTCAATATATACACACTAACAGTAATAAATATCTTCCATAGAAATTTTCTTCGTTATTAATGAGAATCTGAATAATCTGAGGAGAATATTTAATATGTCTTTTTTTGAAATATTAATTAATGGAAATAATAATAATAATAATAACGATAAACGTGTCTTTTAAAATGGTTTAATTACCATTCTTGAAGTACCAGCCCTTTGCATGTTTGAGTGTATTGAGAAGTTAATCAACAAGCATGCTAATGATCCTGACGATGAGTAATTTGAAAGTTGGAACAAAGAATTACTTTTACAGTATAAATCTCGATAGAATTCTTTTTTTTTTTTTTCGTGTCATAAAAAATAAACTAGATAATGCGAGTCTCGTTAAAAGTAAACAAGTTCCAACACACGATTTCTACTACTTCTGCTCATCTAAGTCGTATTTTGCATTGAAAAATTTGAAGAAAATTTTGTTAAATTTTTAAAACGTTATGAAAATATCATAATTTCATAAATATATATATAAAAATAAGGAAGAATTTGAGAGAGAGTTATGTTCACCTTGCAAACAATTTTCTTTTGAAGAAAAACTAGTATAAAATATATATTTGAGAAGATTATTGAATAAGAATAATAATAATAATAAGATCATAAATGAAATATATTAAGCTTAATATATATAAAAGAATATAACATATTCTATAACTTATATGATTGATTTGACGTGGTTATAGCCAGAACCGCAATTTTCTTAATGTCAGCGAGTCTCAATCTGCAAAATTCTTATTTTGAATAATGCATGTGCTTACATAATGCACCCAATTTTCCCATTTTGCATTTCCATTAGTCAAGAAGACAGTATCGACGATAGAGTTCAGATCTTTTACATCCCCCATTTTTTTCTTTTTCTTTTTTTTTTCTTCTCTTCCATTGATCGTTTCTACCTGCAGTCAAATATCCTTTTAGTAAAAAGAAGAAAAAAGACGAGAAAGAAGAAGAAGGATTTTCTTAAAAGATAAAAAGAAGTTGCTATATATTGGTTAGAAAATCTGAAAACAATCTGAACAAAACCATTATAAAAAAAAAAAAACTAAGTCATTAGTTAAAGACAAGTTCTATTTCTCGGTACAGATAATTACTATTAAGTCTGAAGATAGGAAGAGGAAAGAGGGGGAGGAAAAAAAAAATTCAAATAACTCTCTCTCTATGTAATTTTCCTGTAATTACTGACGATTTTGAAGTAGTGAATATGATGTACCCAATACCTCTTCAATGTACTTATGAAAATTTTTCTTTTTGCATCAAGAATCACAAGTTATTTAAGTCGATTCGATTTAATAGAGTTCGGTTGTTTAATGAGATTTTCGTGATTTTTAATGAGTGTCGAAAGTTTTAGTTAGAAATGCAAATTTATAGAAATAGAAATGTTTTTGAGAACGGACTTATTACAGTTAATTAAATGAGAATATAATTTTATAATGCTACTTAAAATCAGAAAAAAAAATAAAATAAATTTTCTCTCTTCTTAAAAGTCAGAAATTTAATTAATAATTCGTTAAAAAAAAAAAACTTGTGATGATAATTATTATTATTATTATTTTTTTTTTAAGAATAAAAACAAAAAAAAAAAATCTGTAGTCTGTTTGATGATATACGCGATTCAATAATTAAAAATGGATTTGTATCAAATATTTTCTAACCAAGCTTTTTTTTTATTTTATTTTTGTCAAAATTTTGTATCAATTTTTTCACAAAATTTTCTGATTTTCTGATTCGTCGAATATTCTTGTTTAAAATCAAAGGAATTTTTTTATTTTCATAGCATTATTTTAGTTTCCCTGGACAATTAAATACGGTATATATATATTTTCCTCTTTAATTGTAAGACTTCCAACTTTTCTAACATTTTTAAAGTGTTAAACGATTTTTTTTTAAAAAGTCCAACAAAATAACATACATATATATAACGCTGTCAAAAACTGTTTACTTCAACTTTTTTTTTGTAGATCCATAAAATCATGGATAAGTTTTCATTTCTGTTTACAATATGACAAATCACAGAAATTTCTCGTTTATATAATTAACAACTAAAACCGTATAGATCCTCACATTGATGGACATATCTGAAGAAAAACGGCGATGTTTTTTTTTGGGTATGAATTTATTTTTTTTTTTTTTTGTGTGCAACTAATCTGTCCCACACTCTTCTATATATAAGTTTACTCTTCGAAAATCAAAATCAAAGAACTTCCTAGTTGCCAATTGGTATGAGTGGAGGGGTCTTTCTGAACGGACATGGTTGATGATCATCGTGAGTTATCATGAACATACAGATCTGTAGGGAATGGGGGGTGTTTGTTCTCATACAAAGAGCACCAAATTGCAAGAAAGTTCCCTAATATATAATAAGATGGATGAACTGTGTGGCCAGATTGTTCTGGTTTAGTTCTTTTATATATATATATATATTTATGAATCATTCGGAGATGTTTATAATTTAGTTTACGCGCATTGATCAATTTTTAAAAGAGGTAAGTTCAAGCGAAGTCCTCATCGTCCTCAGTTTCTTTAATGATACCTATCTTCCTACCACAGTTTCGCACTTTTTGTATCACTTCCTCCTGCATTAAATTGAAGCACATGGCTATTAATGCCATACCAAGAAGTAAATACAGTGAACATATCACTAGTTTTTCTTGTGAACTATCACTCACCACAGAGTCACCAGGAACCAAATCACCAAAACCGATGGTGCTTAGGGTTACAAAACAGAAATAGCAACCATCTAGAAATTCCCACTTTTCCCACGTAGAAAACAAGAAACCACCACCGGATATATAGCCCACCAATATCACTAAACACAAAATGATAGGCACGGTAACTCTTGTCTTCTCGTAGTCCGAATCTTCGCGTAGATCATCTGGTACCGTTTCTATTCTTACCTCGTCTTCTGCTGGGACATGCAACTTATCCTGGACACCTGGCTCCAGTGCGTTGTGTCTACCTGGAGAATTCTGGGCTACAATGTGGTGAACGCGATAATTTTCGGCGTTTCTTCTCCTCTTATAATTATCATTCGGTCTACATGTGCAGATTCGGCCATAAATATACCTGAAAGACTTAGCCATGACGTCACCTATATTCGTAAGGTATAACAACATCAGAGGTATTCCTACAATGGCGTAGAGAATGGTAACGATCTTTCCCCATTGAGTTTTCGGAGCTATATTGCCATAACCTGAAAAATTAAAAGTAAACCATAAATATATTTTATATTTAATGTTTAAATTAAATTAAAATTAAAATTAAATATGTAATTTTTAATTTTTTTTACGTTCTTCTCGCATGGTCAATAAAAAGATTATTATATTTATTAATGCGGTTGATAAGTAGATAAATTGCAGAAATGTTACGGTATATATTATTTAGACACGTTAATTGCAAAATTAACTGAAGAAAGACAATTAGTGAAGCATTTAGCTATAACATTGTTTGGATGATTGGTTCAGATTCTCCATCACAGCATTGATTCTATATAGTTTTGGCTATCTGCCACACTGTGCTATTTACATTGGCTTACAACCATTCCGTGATAAATAGGGTATTAAAACTAACATTAAATAAATATTGTGTAAGTATATCGATAATAGAAAACTAAGTTTAGCGATTAAAGATCTATTTTCGGTTTTAACGTAGATTAAATTGAGATTTTTCTCAAAAGCGGAATGCCGTATCAATCGATAAACCACAATGATCTCGTAAGCCATGCGATTTTTTTCAAATTACGAATTAAAAGAAATAATAATCTTAATTCGATTTATTAAAATAACACTTAAAAGAAATTAAGAGGCCAATCGTCTTTCCTTGATTACTAAGTAATGAAGAGGAGTGGAAAAAATTGTCAGTCAAAACGTCAGAAAAAACATGTCTCGACAGGTCGAAAAAGTCGAAGCAATCAGTTCCAGCGAGTGAGGTACGATACAGATTCCAAGATTGTAATAGCCTAATGACGTCCTACAGTGAAGTTCAACCTGAATATCCAGAGAGACGATCGATATCCTTCTATCTATTAGACCTTCCCTCCCTTTTTTTTTATTTCTTTGCTCGTTTTTTGAACAACTTCCTGTAGCTAACAGCCATCCATTCAGCTAGTCGTCTATTAGGTTGTGGGGACGTGAGGCAGTCGAACCCACCCTTATCTAAATTTGCACGATGTTATGAGTAGTGACTTTGTAGTCCCCGTGGTCATACAACAGATTGGCCCACTTTGCTGCGGCTTTCGGATTTGTATACAGAAATCGATACTATATATATATGTTGTACGCTTATATCTGAATATGTGGAAAGTAACCAACTTGACATTTCGATTTGCATAATTTAAAAAAATTAATATTTGCGAAAATAACGATTTCAACTGCAGAAGCCATTCTTTCGAGTTGGTCTTCATCTTCAGTAAAAATTTACGACTCGAATTCTTTTCGTTTCTGAATTTTCTGAATAACTGCAATACGAGTATTCAGTGCGAAAAAATTTTATCGAAAACATTCCGAATTAAATATTTTTTTTTTATGCCATTAAAAACTGAATTATGAGATTTACTTTTTATCTTTTATTCTTCGAATTTTATGATGGATATATAAAAAAAATAATAACAAATTCAGTCGCATGAACTTATCGAGCAATGAAGAGATGTAGCAAATTTTAGTTAGCACTTTTCGTCTCACTTAAAATACTGACTAAAATTTCATATATATATCTCTTCATTATTCCAATACAAAGTTAACGAGGTGTGCAACTTAATTTTAATCCCAGTATCAAAATAAAATAATTAAACAGAGTAACAATTACCGATAGTTTCTCCCAACCTTAATTAACGTAAATACGGTAGAGCGTTATAGTTACAACATATTACTTTCTAGTATTATATACGTTACAGCTAATCACCTTATATCCTCGTGACGTAATTCTCATCATTCCTATGATGTTCACCCATCGTTAACCCTCATTATGGTGCAATGAAACCATTATTGTGCCAAGGTTTCATTACTCTCTATCTATTTGTGAAGAGCATGTTTATTTAGGACATCAATCTTATTAATTATAATGTTATGTTTCGTGTTGATTATCTCTATATATGTGTATTCGACATAATCAAGATGGTTGTGAATATTCTACCATGTTATTAAATTATACAAACTAGACACGATTAGACAGCTTTACGCACTTATGTAGCGCACTACAGATTCGCTATTGGCTAACTATCAGGTAGTAACACTTTTAAATCGTGAAGTTAGTAGGGTCTTCTTCGTTGGTGATGGCTGATTGACAGAATGCTTGATTAGAATCGATCTTCTCGCAAAAAAAAAAATGCTTACAAGTAACTGTTTTTAAATATTATACGGTTTAATTACTGTCTAAGTAATAAATTTTTGTTTATAATTAAACCCATTATTTAATGATCTCGCTTCTAAAATAAAAGGAGGAAAAAAAAAAATTATATTCTTCTTGAAAGAATGAAAAATTTTTAAAGATTATGCAGTAATTGAATTATGGATACACCTAAAGTGGTAATAATAAAAAATGGAAACATTGGAGACAATTGGTTCGTGACAATTTCGTGTCAGAGAAAAAGATAAATCTGTCTCACTTCTAATCAGATAGTTTTTTTTTCCTGTAAAATGTCTTTGTAAATATTCATCAGTTGGCAAGAAGTAAAGGCGGCGACGAATGGAAATGAAGAGATTTCTCATTTTTATGACAGACAGACAAGAAGAGACAAGTTCACATGTAACAATTTTTTTTTCTTTCTTCTAACTCTTCTTCTCCTATAACTTTATTATTTATTTGACAATTGACGATTTTTTAAAAAGTAATAATAAATTATTTTCTCGTTCGTTAAAATATAATTAATAAAATTAGAAAAACTCAAAGAAAAAAAAAATAAAGTTAAACTCCCTCAATTGAAACAGTTAACAAGTTTAAACTTCAGTGTTTCTGTCAATTCAGTTCAGCAGATAAGAACTTCTATAAAACGAAAAACCCCTTAACGGATTTGCTTAGTTTTTTTCTTTTTAACTCTTAAAAAAATAATGAACTCTGTCCACTATCCCGTTTACATTTCATTATTTGGCTGACTTAGTAGAAAAGAAAACTTTGCAAAGAGGAAGTTTTCTTTCATTTTTAAAATTTCAACGAGGATAAATTTTTCTTTTTTTTTTTTTTTTTTCCTCTTGCAATGAGTCTTTCTTATGACCGGAAAACTAAAGATCACTCGTAGAGTTATTTATTTCTTCAGCTTTCTTTCTTCCTTCGGGCGAAACCTATCCTAAAAGAGAACTTTCAGGAAATTGATATCACATCCGATTCGCCTTAAGGATAATTTATCTTCGACCCGATAGAAATTTAATATGAAAATATATATATATCACAACCAATATAAAAACCTGGGTATGAATATTTATGTAACAAACTACAGAGGTTACTTCTATAGTTATAATTAAACCGGTATTGTTGTTACTTATCTGCAACTAAAACGTTCATGGATGACGATGGTTGATCTCCAACGGTTTGCAGATTTTAATTCTTATCGAAACTTATTAAGTTTCCAATAATTTTTCTCTCGTTAATGTTAAAAACGCTTTAGATAATAAAAAAAAACTATAAATCAATAAATTTAATAAGTAGAGAGTTTTATTTTTTATTTTTTATAGCTTACCAAATTGTGCGTGATACCTATGTCTTTATTGTGTGTATCGATTTAATCATTGAAACTTATGGCTATTTGGACCATGTGCCTACATCGGACAATAGGCCAGATCGTTCTTCTAGATTAAAGAAAGTCAATAAAGAACAAAGAGTAAAAAAAAAAAAAAGAAAGTAAGTTGAAATAGCACTAGTAAATGAAATCTGCAAGTACACAGAAATATATATATATATATAACACAGGAAGGGTGGGGGAAAAAATATATATAACAAGTTGGAGCTTTTAAAAAGTTTTAGTTGTAGTATTTTTCCAGTTAGTGATCAACTGATCTTAACTCTGTGTGGACCAGTCACACATCTAATGTCTGCCATTTGTCACGTGAATGTTTTACTTCCCTCCCCCCGTTCGAGTGGTAACGCATAACGACCTACCACTACCTAATCCGTAACACTTGTCAAGAAAGGAACTTCCCATTTTGGACACTGATGCGAACAGAGCAGTAGACAGACAGACAATATGGCACCAGAAAGCAGTTAGATCTGCCAAACTGTTTAATGGTGAAGATTCACTAACTCTATTTTAACTGTTTATTGAAACAATTACCAGTTTTATTGTGACCATTTTCAAAATTTAACTAAAATTTCTAAGATATTTTTTCCTCGTTAAATTAATAATAATAATAATAATAATGTTTATTAATCTATTTTTTAAAAAAAATGCATAATTTAATACACAAAAAAAATTCATTGGCAAGCATTTTAAACAAAGATTTTCGAAGACGATTTTCGGTACTTTTAAGTCATCCTCAAAAGTATCGATCATATTAATTCTTCAAAATAATTTTATATGATTAACGTAAACATATTAATTAATAACCATTAACAGCATTATCACAGATGGAAAGCAGTCTTTGAAAACTTTAGCCATTATTCATATTTACATATTAAGTTTAGAGTAATTACGGTTATATATAGGATGAAGTAATTTCTCTAAAGACAAAAGTAATGAACATTGTAGTTAATGCGAAAACTTAACCTTCGATCTCTACTCAGCAAATCATAAATTTTAATTCATCTCTAAGCTATTCGTTATGTTTATTTTTCTTAATTCTTAACTAGAGAAAAATAATATAGCGTTTAAATCCTAGAACCGAACTAATTTTTTTGGTTTATAAAAAGAAGAATTGTAGACGTTATAAATAGAAAAATTTGAAATCTATTATAGAGAGTTCATTTTAACTTTCTCTCTCTCTCTCTTTTATTCTCTAGCTTGCTCTTTTGATATTAGTCCGTATAAAACGGAGGAAAGAGAAGACACTATCACTGATCTGTCTTTTCTGTTTGATGTTTCAACGAGTAAATCTCTTCCCATATCGATTCTGAGCAACTACTTTTCTGTCCAATAAAGAGCAATATTTTACGTGTCTAGAAAACAGATTAAGCCTGCCAAAAGTCTTAAGACAAATCCCATCTACTGTAGGAAGTTTTAAATATTTCTGTAAAACTGCACGTCTCCGTGATCCCCTCCTACATAAATAAATAAATAAATAAATATTTGACTATCTCGAATTAAATTGCTCGTTTATCGTGTTTAAAAAAAAATTACATTAAAAAAACATTTTTAATTATGAATAAATTTATTAGATTGATGTGTGTGTGTGTGTGTATATATGTATATAAAAATGCTTTCGGAGAGAGTTAAAGTGTTTAATGATTAGACTGATGACTGTTGGAGTTGTAATTGTCAACTTGTACCATTGCTACGTCATTTAGTTGACATGTATTGGATTAGATTGTTAATTTAGTAGTAAATTAAACAGTAGGAATTCGATTAGTTATCAAAATATAATAATAATTATTTTTGGGGAGGAAAATATTCGAAATTTTCGAGCCTTCGCAAGAAGTTACGATTTTTGTGTTGTTACGATAGAAAAATAT
Source organism: Androctonus mauritanicus (assembly GCA_011317285.2). Lineage (NCBI taxonomy): Eukaryota > Metazoa > Arthropoda > Arachnida > Scorpiones > Buthidae > Androctonus > Androctonus mauritanicus. Next base: position 26,179 of record WUQG02250960.1, on the reverse strand, counting down.
TATTTTATGGAAGTGATTTTTTCGTTTAGAGGTCTTTTATCTTATCCGATATCCATCCTTCAGACAAATATTCTGCATATAAATGCGTTTGTCTGACTTTTTCGCATACACGTTTTGAGGAAAGGCATCGAAATATCGAGCAACGAATTTTCTTTTTTTCCCCCTCTCATGTTAAATTGAGAGAGGGGGGAGAGAAACAAATTTACGAGAAGTATCACAAACAGGAATAATAAAATATTACGAATTTACAACACGAGAATGGATAAAGATATCGGATACAAGACGAGAGTTGAATTTTGAAATCCTTTAGTCCTTTCGCGAATCGGAGAGAAACGCATACAAATGGCGGATGAAGATGTTAAAAGGAATTCGGAAGTAGGTCAGAGAAAAGGGATGAAGGGGAAAAAATATATATATAGAGAGAGAGATGGATGCTGCGTGGACAGAAGGATGTTACTAGCAATAGTCACATTCTGTGCCTTACCTTCAGTCCTAGTATGAGTCATATTTCACTCGGTGAGTCAGTTCTAGGTTCTTCATTCTATACAGAAAAAGGAAGAGTAATCGAAATAAAAGGATTCCAAAGATTGTTTCGGCTGAAAAGTGCATTGACTAGATTACATCGAAAACTACGCTAGAAAAGAAAGCTTGGGATGCTTCTGCTGCTCGGCACGGTTGCAGTTCGCTTTGTGAAACGGAGAGGAATTTAGTTTCTTTTTTTTCCTAGTGAGGACAAGAGGAAATGAAGCATCCGGCCTTCCCTTAGCTCACTTGATGGAAACGTGTCTGACTTGTATAGGAGTAGTCGCTGTCTGTGTACACTGAACATTTATATACTTAAAGCGTTTTTTTCTTTTTTTACTAAACTGACGAATGCGTTTTCCTTAAATGCTAAAAATAGTTTTTTAGCAATTTATTAAACTATAATATTTTCTACGGTTAACCTTCGTTTTTTAAACAATTTTTGCTCGTCGAGCGACGATGATGTCTCTCAATCTTCTCTGCTGGAGAGTCGCAATCTCTACCAATTTCTGCAATAAATTACGGGCCTACGAGAGTGCGAAAGACTTAAAAACAAATTTTTATTTATGGTTTACATAAACTTTAATGTTTGTGTATTTAAAGAAGCGTAAATATTGCGATATTCGATACTAAAACATTATGCAGATGGCATTGTATTAAGAAAAGTCGATATATTGCATTTATCCCAGTCTACAAACCCTTCTGTCGTTTTAATGTATCTGACGAATTTTAAAGGTCCCAAGAAACGCAAACATAATGATTATGTTAAGTTTTAATATGGTTGGAAGGCATTCAGAAACCGTACTCTGAAAGGTAAAATAAATGCTAAGGGAGCGCAAGGTTATTTAAGGCGAGAATTGTTTAATGGAGCGAACGAATGTGCGGGTGTTGAAGACATCAGCTAATTACAAGCTCTGATATCATAGTAAAAGCTAGAATTAAAAACATACACACACACACACACACACTTTCACAGAAAGAATTCCCTATTTAGTCGGCCTAACGAGCTTTCCGCGCTAAGTAAACTTCAAAACGTAAATGCAGAAAAATGGAAAACATATCTTAATATTTTACTTGATAAACTGAACTTCTTACTACTCTACGTAGCGATAAAATAACGTTTCTCTCAATTAAACTATAGAAAATATCGTCATTAATGACTCTTACTGATTACGTTCTTAACTCACGTTTCAATTTTATTTTCCCGATTTGTCTAGCAATTTTAGAGATGTACGGTTGGTAAGAGAGAGAGAGAGAGAGAGAATAACGCTTTCTAACAGCAAAATAATCCTTTCTCAACTAAAAATTGTACTGTGCAACGGCGTAAATAATTAACTATAATCCTTTAAATGTCAAATAGTATAAACACTTCAACTTTGAACGTCTCCTAAACCGTTAAATTCTTTTATAATAAAAATAAGTTTTATGCCTTTTAATGGTAACTTAAAGAGATCTCTCTCTCTCTCTTTTCTTAATTGCTTTCTAGCAATAAACGAGTCAAAAATTTTATGCTCGTTGATTTATTCGAATATATTTTTTTTTAAAAAACAGTAGAAGAATAATTGTATAACTTATATATATAAATCGGTTTATAAAAACTATTTTTCTCTTTTAAAGACAATTATCGTTAAGTTTTTATTCAATTAAAGTAAATTACGTTTCTCCTGATTTAATAAACATATCAATTAATTGTCATTCGAACAAAATTGAATGCATTTAAAACGTCTTTAACTCGTATTTTTTTTTTTTTTTTTTTTTATCATCTAACAACTTATATGAACGAATTAAAATTTTTTTTTTTTAATTATTATTATAATAATAAATTACGAGCAATCTAGATTTAATTTAAAACTTTCTTATTTTTTATTTTATTTTATTTTATTTTTTTGAGATGGTAAGGCATTTATTTTAATTGGAATTAAATGATTAGTTTTTGAACATTTAAGAGTCAATAAAACTTTCGGTCGAGATGCGTAATTGGTTTATGAATAGATAAATAATACATTTATCCATCGTTACTTAAATAAAAAAAAAAAAAAAAATGAAATTATCTGAAACTGTAGCAACCAAGATGTAAACATAACATGTTCTATAATTATCTACGGTAGTTCTGATTGGTTTGAAGATAATTGAATTTTTTTTTTTATCGTGCGAATTAATAATCCGGATATATGTATATATATATATATAGATGATAGTAAAACTATCTATCTCTGTAGTAAAGCTGATAATTCGGTCGATCGACCACGCAAAAACCATTTTTTTTTTTTTTTTGGTTCATCTCATCTCTGTGCAGGTAATTTATCTTAATATTTATGCATACAAGTTGTAAAATTTCGACTTAATCTCTTGTAAAGAAGGAAAAAAATCAAAAAAAAATTTAAATTATTTTAAAGCAAAAACAGTATATTATTATTATTATTATTATTATTATTTTTGGAACGATAAATTCATCAAAAAATGTTTTTATAAACACGTATAGTTAACATCGAGACAGCTACGAAGAAGAAAAATATCGCACGCAATTTTATAATTTATATATATATATATATTATTATTATTATTCTACGTATCAACAATATTATGTTCTCATTTCGTCAAAAATATTATTCGAAATTAAAAAAAATAATAATAATAATAATTACTTTCTTCCAGGAAAATCGCTTCGACAAAAATTAAATAAAGATATTACGCATTTTAAAGATAGAATGTGTTGATATAAACGGCAAACGAGGTGAGAGAAAGGAACGAAAAAAAAAAGAAAGAAAGAAAAATGTTCTTTATTCATCCTACGAATGCAATATGATAACTTTAACAAACAAAAATCGAGACAAAAAAAAAAAAGCGAAAAGAGCAGAGAGAGAACGTCTTACAGTTTCAATTTACGCTTTCACGACACGCATAATCTGCATCAACGTATAGGAAAATTATTGCTACAAGACGACGATAAGAAAAGAACGTATACGTAATTCACTTCTGCATCAACCAAAAATTAAATAAATCAATTAAGGACATATTAACTTAGCGTATAAAAGTCTAACAAGTTGAGAGAACCGCTGGCGAAACAAATTTTTACATATTTATGAACGTTCTAATTATTCATTCGGACACTTTAAATGTATTTATATATATATATATATACGTATATATATATATAACTTTTAAAAGTTATGAAAAAAAAAATTTAAAATATATATATATATAATTATCCAGTAAACCGCTTGATCTACTCATTATTCAACATTATCCCGATTTAGATGTTGTAATTATATTTTCAGTAGAATTTGTGTATTTGATGTAATTACCGCTCTCTCTTTTCAACTTTAAATAATTACGTTAAGTTTTCTTAATATATTTAGTACAAAAGTTTAGTCGATAAATCGATTCATTTACATTAAAGAGGCTAACAATTTTTAAAATAGAATAAACTGCTAGGGTGTATACTGTATGTATATATATATACACACACACACATAAAACGGGAGCCAACCAGTTAATGCGTTTATGCCTAGTTTATTTAAAGGGAAGTTCATAGATTAAATTAAATTTATCGTAGTTTAAAAAAAGTCTATATCGATTTAAAATTAATTTATCTCTCTAGAAAAAAGATAAATAAAAATGGCGACGAAAAAAAAACCAGAAAAAGATTTTAAAAAATTTTTTTATTTTATTTTATTTTTTTTTGTTAACTAGAAACGATGGTTTCGGATCTATAGTTACAATTTTAAACGATGGGTGGCGGTATATTCATTATCGAGTAGAAAACGGGATGATCGAGAGCGTAAAGCGATAAAAGAGCGTTATTATGTGTAGCCTATAATAATGTCGATGACGGTTTTTTTTTTAAATTTTAAAAATAGTTCGTTTTCGCTCGAAAATCGTCATTTTCCCTAATTAGAATGACTAATTTTAGTTTAATTTAATTAGTTCCGAACTCACTCACTCTCTCTCCATTCTGTAAATAAGTGGATAAAATGACAGTTTTATGATGTTTACACAGATATAAATAGCTAATAATCATATTTATTATTGTTTATTATTGCGTTCGGATTTTCTATTTTTAAAACTGGTGTTGCTATAATTAAAACTACACATTTTTTTTTATAAAAAATATAAGTTTCTTGCAGATGTGTGTATACTTTATAAGGTAAAGAAATGCGAGTGTGTGTGCGTGTGTGTGTCGAATTTTTAAATGTTTTTTAATAAATATAAAATTTAATTTTGTTAGTGTAAAAAAAAAAAGTCTATTTAGAATCATAAAGAAATCGTTTTAATTTTGTGCAGAATACAAAATAAGTTTTGGGCGAGTTCTAGTTGGATATGCATGTTCGACTCGTTTTGCATATTTCTTTATTAATAAATAATGGATTAAATCCGTATAAAGAGTTGCTTTAATTATTGAAGCACTGCATTATTATTATTATTTAAGTATAAAAAAAAAAACTCGAGTTTCTACTCGTTCTGTACAATGCAGAAACTTAACTATTTTATAAATAAAATTAATAATAATGTTTAAAAAAAAATCGAGGAATATATATATATTTAATTTTTCTATATTTTTTGGAAGTAATGTTTCTTAAGTTTATCACATTTTGTAACAAGATCTACATGTTCTACAGGGAATAAAACCCTATCAACTACTCAAAGAAAGAAAATTCAGAGAAGTTTGTTGACGTTTTGACACAATGAGAATCTCCTGGTTTCATCTCTTGGCTTCTTCCATTTCGCTTAGGTTGTCATCCGAGATCTGTGGGATTTGATAGGGTCTCCTTAGACGGCCATTGACGCTCACCACAGAATGACGTACAGTTTATCCTCCTATTTTATACTCAATTGTCATACAATGACCGAATTGTTCCCTTCCATCGAATTATTACCGATGTTTATCGAAGTTACTGCTATTATTCCCTTACATAAATATTTAAAAAATAATAATAATAATAACAACAACAATAATAATAATACGTTCCCATCGTTTTATCTTTATTACCGCAGCATTCACTGATTTATTAATTCTCTCTTAATTTTCGGCTGATACGATTTATTAAGTGATACTAAAATAATTAACGGCATTTAATTATTCCGGTCCATAATTGGCACATGGTTGACAGAAATAAACTGTGCACAAGGTTGCTATCTCATTCCAAGATAAACATTCGATCTGTCTTTGTTTGTAAATCTTCGAGAATGTCACTCGCTAGCATCCTTACAAATCCCCTGATTTATTGCTCGAGTTTCTAGAAATTTACTAAATATCAACCTTCTTCATATAACTTATATCTCTAAATATTCGTGATGTATACTATATAAAGAAGAAGGTGGTGAAAGTTTATTATAATTACTGTTCATCGTTATCGCAGATAAGCGTGTTTGCTAGCGAATAACGGTTGTTTTCTCTCTCTCTCTCTCTTGAAAATGTTAGAAAGCATTTTCTATATGAAATATTCAAAAATACGAAAAGAGCTTCTGAATCATTCATTATAAAGAGAACGTTTGCATAGTTTAAATTCTCAAAATGGACGTATCCATTCCCATAATATTTCTTAGTTGGGAAAGAATATATAAAGTTCAAACTTCCATTCGTAATTAAATTTATATTAACAGCTTGTTACCCGAAATAAATTTATTAAAGAATTCTAAAATTTTCACTTTTAACTCTGGTATTATTACCGTAAGCTATTATTGAAATGGAATTCCAATTTTAATGCATAAAGCTAATTCTAGGGTTTGAGGAAATTTCCGGATGGACAACAATGACTAAAGTATAGTCATTTATCTATGCGGCGAAATGACACAAGTCGAATACAAACGACTACTTTAGTCATGAATTGAATGGTAGGAGCCGTGACGGGCTTTAATTAACCTAACCTTAAGAAACAAACTCCTAAAGACACTTTCTCTCTTCCTTTTTTTTTTCCTTTTCTTTTCTGCCTTTTGACAGTTTGACCTTTACTACTAACGCTATGTGTGTGTGTCTAATAAAGACGCAACATAGCCAATTATATTTACTGTGTTCACGGGAGGAGAGAAGTTTTCCTTATTTAATCCTATTATTCTACCTTTTAATTAAGCGAATTAAACTATTATTATTATTATTATTATTTTCCACAAAATAATAAAAAAAAGTCTTTGCAATCGTTACGAATTAACAAAAATAAACATCGAAATCTTTTATTTTTATTTTAAAGTGTTGCTATTTTTGCGATAGAAACACGAAGAGAAAACAATGGAAAATCAAAATAGCAAACGATTAGAGTTGTTAAAGCATTTTTACCTTTCCGAAAATATATATATATATCTATTGTTAGAAATGCTTTAATTAATTTTTCTTTTCGAGAGATAAACAATTGGAAAAAAAGTGTATTTATCAAAGAAACCGTGTGTTCTTGTACAGAGAGAGAGAGAGAAAGAGAGATTGTAACTACATCAACCTTTAAGAACCTAAATGGGATTTTAGAAAGTGGGGATCAATTAGGAAGTTGGTTTCAGAGGATGCTCGATTAAGAAGAACCGATAGTATCGCGCCCTTATTTTCGAAAAAGTTTAGATCTGTCTGGACTAAAAATATAACTAGGATTTCTGCAAAGGCCTGGAAGTCTTCCAAAAAAAAAAAAAAAAAAATCTTGCCGCACGAAGAAAGATTCCATTGACGGAAACAATGCACTCGCGTGAACTGGATAAAGTTAAATCAAGTACACTAGTCCTGGTTTACTTTCTTACTAGTCCAGTGTGTGCGTGTGTTTTATAAAAATAGATGACGAAACACTTCAGTAACGTTAATAACAATTGGATCATCTAAAGGTTATTACGTAAAACTAATTTAGATTAGAAACTGTGTGACTAATGAAATTTTTCTCTTCTTTTAGATTCTACCTATCTGTCTTGTTGATTAAAACAAAATTTTGGACCACTCTACTCTTTCGCATCTCCAATTAACTTTCTGCGTAAGAAGAAGAGATTGTTTGGAATTAGTAAAAGCTTAAGCAAATTTTTTAAACACTGTATTCAGTATATTCAAATTTTGCACACACGTTTGAACTGTCGAAAAAATTTTCTAACTTCATCGTTATGTATATAGTTATGCCTGGATGTACCGTATGACGGTTCTCTATACATCCTAACATAAACGTACATAATAGAGAACCAAGATGATTTTAGCCATTTGGATGTTGCAAAGGGTGGAAAAGCTCTTCCTGTAAGGGCAAAAGCACGTCTGAGATCAATTTATTGATTTCGCAGCTACTAAAAAAGAGAAAAAAAAAAAATTTTTTTTTTTTTAAATATCTAGAATCGAGGTATGTTGCTGCTATTGCAACGTTTACATTCCTAATGTGCATCTCCACAGTTTATTGTTCGGCTATTTATGACGATTTAAATGCTAAATTTTTCTAAAAAAAATTATTATTTTTTTCTTTCTTCTCGATCTGATATTTAATTATAATGAAATTTAACTTCCGTAATTAAAAACGGTACGGTTATTAATTATTTTGAGAATAATTAATCGATAAAAAATAAAAAAATAAATAAAAAAAGTCAGAGGAAAAGATATTAATGCAATTAGCATTACTAGATTCCGATATTCTACAAAAAAAACAAAAAAAAAGTAGTAGTAATAACAAAACAAACAAAAAAAAAATAAACACACGAAAACAATTAAATTTTTACAAAATAGCAAAATATCAAAAAATACACGAAAGTTAAAACAAATGTACAAAATCGGCAAAATTTTGCTTAATGATTAAAACACAACAAACACGCAAACACACATATATATATAAACACACCCACAAACACAGACAGACAGACATACAAAACATAGGTAATGATTAATTATGAATTTTTTTTTTTTTATAGGACACACTGTAGAAAGTTTGCTTCTATAATTTTAAAATTACATCAATCGTTATTGTGGATGACGTTATAATAATACCAATCAGCTTTAGGTTATTTTTATTATTTTTATTAGTTTTTTTTTTTTAAAGGCAGCACACACACACACACACACAGATTTACTGCTACACACTAATGAGGTCCTGTTAGTTGTATTGATTCTCATATCTGTCGGAGTTAAAATTGATCTCAAGTTACTTTCAGGCGTCATTTGTGTTCTCCCCACACACATTTTTTTTTTTATGGTGTTCATGTTTTCACGCCAGTTTAACAGGTGGAATGGCAATTTTTGTACCGAAACACTACAGTAAACCCTATAAAAATAATATTAAAAAAAATAATAATAATAATTTTCTCTAACTGTTTTTATTATTATATTTTTATCAACTTTTCTTTGCATTAAAATATTCTGTTTAAGTACAGTTGTAATAATTTATTAAATTAAACTGTAATAAAATTATAGACATATTTTTAAAAATTTCTAACAAAACTTTCGATCATTATTATTATTATTATTATTTGAAAAATCACCATTTTGACAATAAAAAATAAAAATTTTTTTTGGCATTTTTATCCATAGATTGAAGTGGACAAATAAAAATTCCAGGTTATTCACAATTTATTAAATTAATTCTTAAAATGCGTGGCTCTCTCTCTCTCTCTCTCTCTCTTCGTGTTTTACTGATTTTTAATTATATAAATCACTTTAAATATTCGCAACGTCTATCGACATTTGTATAATAACTTTTCAAGAAATCAATGGAAAAATTAATGTAGACTATCTCTCTCTCTGTAAAGCATTTTTCCTTTTAACAAACTTCTTATTCGTTCGCATAAAATTCGAGTAAAGAAAATGGAGGGAGGGGGGAACTTGATGAATATTTTTCAGACTTAAACGATAACTAGATTATTAATCATTTATGTATTCTATTATAAACAGAAAAAAAATTTTTTATATTTACGCAATAACAATTTTTATACGTTTATCAAAAGAGCGCATTTAATTCGAAGTTTTTGGTAGCACGAAAGATTATTTCCATAAAAATGGGTTGTTTGAATTTTAATTGACAGCAGTCGACATGGTTCTTCCTCGATGGTCAAATATCTAGAAATATTTGATGGATAATATGCAGTATGGAAGCGTTATCCTCTTACGTGCATCTTTCTTTCTCTCTCTCTCTCTCTCTCTCTGAGTCGATAACTTACCTCATAACTGGTCATTTTATCTTGTTTTAAAATTTATTTCTGTGTAATTTTAATAATACTTTAAAAGTATTTAACAATTTAACGATCTTTAAAGTTAAATAAGTCATTAAAAATTTATTTATCTTCATTGAATAAAATTGGATTTAAAAGTTTACTTTAAACAAAGAGGGAATTGTTTAAAATTATGACATCGTGCAATTTTTCTTGATAAATGGTAACACGTGAATTCACTTAAGAGTTCAAAATTTTCTTATTAACAGAATTGAGAATATAGTCTTTATCTGCTTCATGAATTTCTTCGCATGAACGATAACACGAACGAGTTGAAGTCTTACGTTCACATCATAAAATTTTAGGATAGGAATAATAAGTGTTTTTTTTTTTTTTTTTAAATTAGCGAGTGGATAGAATAATTTTTACGCTAGAATAAAATTGTTTTGTAAAATTTGCTAATTGATTAGCTGCTTGTTTCTTCAAGGTCTATTTATGGTAAGTTAATACTTAATTATAGTCGACTGTCAAAGAGTATGAACAGGACGTCAAGTGTCAAATTATCGTCTTGGTTCACACGATACATCTTGTCACGCTACAACTTTCCTTATTTAAAAGCTTTGGAAAAAGTTGATTTTTCTAGAAATCTCTGATTATCATTTTCTTTTATAATTTAACCCACATTCGTTTAAATAAATCCGACTTTTAAGCTAAAAAAAAAACAAGCTATGTGTTTATAAAAAAAACCATCTCTGTTTATGCATGCATTTTTCATAAATAAATACTCTAAAACATAAAGAAGATTCGTTTACTTCTTTATGTTTTAGGATATTTTCTCTAGAAAATAAGGAGAAAATACTCTAAAACAGGAGAAGAAGAAAATAAAGAGAAAATACCCTAAAACAGGAAGAAGAGAAAATACCCCAAAACATAAAGAAGTAAACTCATTTACTTATTTTTTTCATTTCCCTAAATTCCCTAAATTACCCTGAATCAATTTAGGGTAATTTAGGGAATTTAGGGAAATGAAAAAATAAGTTAATGAGTTTACTTCTTTATGTTTTGGAGTATTTTCTTTATGTTTTAGGGAAATTACCCTGAATTAATTTAGGGTAATTTAGGGTAAATGAATTTAGGGAATGTTTTAGGGTATTTTCTCTAGTAAATAAGGAGAAAATACTCTAAAAATACTCTAAAACAGGAGGAGGAGAAAATATCCTGAAACATAAAGAATTAAATTTATTTACTTCTTTATGTTTTAGAATATTTTCTCTAGAAAATAATGAGAAAATACTCTAAAAATACCCTAAAACAGGAGGAGAAAATAGAGAGAAAATACCTTAAAATACCCTAAAACAGGAGAAAGAGAAAATACCCTAAAACAGGAAGAGGAGAGAAAAAAAGAGAAAAATACCCTAAAAATACCTAAAACAGAAGGAGGAGATAACAAAGAGAAAATACTCTAAAAATACCCTAAAACAGGAAAAGGAGAAAATACTCTAAAACATGAAGTAAGGAAAATTTATGTTTATAATAATTAAAAATATTATGCGAATTTTAATTTTTCTCTCTGTTTTAATTATTATTATCATTATTTTTTTAATATATTTTATAATTAACAATTAATATTTATTAATAAGTAATTAAGTATTAATTTTATCTAATTGACTTTTTTTATTTTTTATTTAATGAAAAATAAAAATATCAGCTTTGTTTCTCGTTTGAACCGTCCGTGTTGAAGTTAATTTTATATAAATTTATTCAGAGGAAAATTAATTACGTAAACAAATTTATTATCTTTGTAGAATTAAAAAAAAAGGTCTTCGTATTAAAAATTATCTTGCAGTTCTCTTATTTTCATAGAATAATATTCACTTTAACATTAAAAATAATTGCGTGATGCAGAAACATGTTAAGGCTGGTGATTATTAGGAGTGGTGTACTTTAAATGGTCGCTTTTAAAGATAAATGACATACATTATGGAAGAACAAATGGAATCAAACTATGGGAAATTATGTTCGAAAAATTAATTCATAAAATCCAATAATTAGAACTTAACGAGAAAACAATAAGTCGGCCTGTAGCAATAACGTTCGATCAGGTTATCGAACACTCTATAGACTCTACAAGTCATTACGTATTGAGCTAAAAACGGAAAGAATATTATGAAAACTGCTAAAGAAGATGATGCATTGTTGGCGAATTTTGTGAAGGAATAATGCGGAATGCGAAACTCCTCTTCGTATCATGCAATACGTCGTATCTCTTCTATCCTGCACGAAGACAATTGTTTTCTTGTAATGGGATTTCTTGTTTTTGAAAGGCAAGAATAACACACTGATGAGACATTCGCAATCCCACGCCTCTTTGGCGATATATAAGACACGACATGGCGAGGTTGAAATTCTTGAATGAAGCTTGGCATGGTGATGAAATTCGTAGCCATGCTGTATGAACATCACGGTTGCGGATATCTTTCGTTTGTTAAATTATAATTTCCGAAAATTTCCGCATTATTAAACCGTATGAATATTAGAATTTTACGAGTAATTGAATTTTTTTTCCTCGCCAAAACTGAAAGCCTAAAAAAAAATGTTTATCTATGGATCAGCCGATGAGTAGATTCCTATGGTACTGGATAATGCGCGATTATTATGCTCGTTTTATTTAACAAATGACGGAATTTCAGTTGTCAAGAAACACTGGTAGCATTTGCAAGATTTCTTGTAACAGAATCAGCTACATCAGTCGCTTTAATGACGCTCTGCTTGTGATAGCCATCATCCTAACAACTACAGATAACATAACTAATTCTTCAATTCGTTTAAACAATTCGCAACACGAAAAAAACTTTCAATTTGATTATCTTCATCATTTTAGCAAGACGTTTACCTGAATTTTCTCCATCTGAATGCACATCGTGCCATTAGCGTATTGGCATAGCAGAGCGCATCTGTTACCACTTAATGTAACTAATTTTTCTATGCACGAAAATCGTTTTGTTACGGTTTAGATATGCTTAATTTAACACATCATCTCTCTGCTCTTATTTGTTTTCGACCTGTATCGTCCTTTAAACTCGAGTGTTCTTGTAGTAATTTCGTATAATAAATGCGACTCCGCATAACGTAACTCATCAATCTAATTAATATTCTAATAAGGAACATTTTTAACTCCGCGTAATCAATAGTTATTCTTACAATAAAAACCAAACGAATTTTTCTTTTTTAATTAAGTAAAATAATTGGATTATTTTTATTAAAGCTCAAACTTAACTCGATTTCTCGGTTCCGAAACGAATTTTTAGAAAAAAAAAAAAAAATCGAGTTTTAATCACTGATAAACGAACGAATTCCGACATCGCGTATGAATGATTAATGTTTAACTTATTGCAACTTTTTTTTTTCCTCTTCTTCTTCTTCTAATAAACAAATAATTAAAAAAGTATATACAGAATGGATTTATGTGATATCTGACCCGGTATATTTATCAAATAAAACGTCAACATTTTCGATTGAATTCTTGGCACAGTAAATATAAAGATATATTTTTCGAACAATGATGAAAGGCTACACACTGCCTTCGGCAAGAAGAATATAATTTTTTTTTTTTTTTTTCCTTAATACAAAGTTTTATTTTTATTTTTATTTTTAAAATAGGAGTCCATGTTGTCCAAATAGTGCAAATCTCCATTCTTTTAAATTTTCTTTCTCATCAATGAATTTTTTATAAAAATGCGTTTTTCTTCTTACGAAATCAATCTTTCAGTCGAAAAAACAACTTGTTTGTTGAGAAAATACCACAAAGATATTAGTATTTATCTAAAAAGTTTTTAATATGGATGAGGATGAATATATTTTTAATTATTTCTTCTCTTAAAAAGGAAAAAAATTGCAAAAAAAACGATATCCATCTATATTGCGTATGTCCATATATATATATAGAGGGTAAGAAAAAAAATTGCTGCAGAAAGTTGCAATAAAATTAAGCTACGTACTTAATACCACTTAACTTAATAACATTTTTTTTTATAATATTTTATTACTGTTTGAAGAAAATAAGAAGAATTATAGACTATATATGTTTTAAATTATACATATATCACGTTGATTATTATCATCATCATCGAAACGTTAGTGAGCATTTCAGACTGATGATGGTTCCCGTGAGGATAGAAAAATCGTGATTTGGCTACCGATTACACATTATTACTTTAGTAACATTTTCTGCACATAATGAATCGTGTATATTGTGCATCGTGACTTTGTTAATAACGAAGTTTTCCGAATGTCACGATAACATCGCATGTCGCTGATCGAACTCTTGGTTGGACATGTTGTATATAGTATATGGGAACGGGAAACACTGTGTTATCCTGCCAATTTCTTCTATAAATACGGGTAACACAATATTCAACAAACTATTTACTGAGTTACACAGCGATTCGATCCGAAATTCTAACTCGACTGTTTATGATAACATAATACAAACTATAAAAAAAAAGAGAGAGAAAAAATGTTATGTTTTAGAAGAGAAGTTTCATGAATATTTTATCTTTTCGATTGGAGAAAAACTTTAAAATTCTAAGGAAAACCTCTCCAAGTTTGGTCTTGTTAAATTGTTTCTTTGTTTAACAGGAATTGAATTTACTGTTTTTTTTTTTTTTCCGATGTTTCTCTGAAGGTCTAGCAGAAACATTGACACACCAACCCGAAAAAAATTTTCCAACAAGCGGTATACGATATTGTATCGGTAGCAAACATCTTTGCGATGTGCTGCATACAGAAATCTCTTCCGCCACACACAAAACTCTACGACATTGCCAAATATCGATCGTAGAACTCGGCGGTTTTAGTTTCTACCTCAGTTACCCATTATTTGGTCTCCTAACTTCTACTTCTCTAGAAAGTCATTCTTCCGATCCTCATTCTTCTTGTTTTATTCAGTTCTATCGAAGATGATTCTACAAATAAAGTTTTCATCCGATAAACATAGTAAGTTATAGATTATACATATATATTTTTGCAAATAATTTCCATTGTAGATTAATAATGCCAACTATACAGGTTAATTAATGGCAGATCTTCTTTTGCTGCATCTCCAACCTGTACAAATACCTGTATAAAGCATTGCTCCTGATTCCTATATGACATGTTGACCAGATTAATTCCATTTTCGAGATTCGAAGAATTAAATTTTTAATCGATCACAAACATTTTTATATAAACCATTTACTAAATTTTTTATTTTATTTTTTTTAAGTTAGAGAGCAATCCGCTTAATTCTTTAAAGTAGGATTTTCCGAGTACTTAATGAAGAAAACGTTCACAATCCAGATTAATATGACAATTCAGAATCACTCGAGTGTTTTCCAACAAGTTATTTTTCTTGACTCATTCGAATTACACTCATTCGAAACACTTTTCGATCGAATTTTCTACTTGAAAATGCCATGTGCTCTCTCTCTCTCTCGCTCTCTAAACAAACTTTACAGATGGAAAATTTAATCAAGAGTTCAAAAAACCATATCAATAATAATTAAATAAAAAAAAAATAATAACTTATTTACATATTTTTACACGAAAAATTTTATCTTCAAAATTGAAAATTTTATAATCAAATAATAACAACGTTATTGTGGACAAAAGTGGAAAAGTTTACATGCTAAAATTTATACAGCAGATAATGAAAATGTTCTATATATATATATATAATATGTATTTAAAGTGCATAATGCAACAGCGAATTCTAAATTTCAGATTAAACAGCGTTATGAAGGTAAATTACTCTTCCTACTTAAACACAGAATTCATAATATGTAAGTACTCGAATGATATAATTTTATTCTATGTTTACCAATGCTAGGTTTAATCTATCGCATTGAAAGGTTACAGGGTTGCAAACATTCTGTTTCTTAATTTTTAAATATATATATATAAAAAAAAATGTCAATATTTGTCTAAACTCAGTAGAGTTATCTAAATTTAGGTTACGTTTTTAACATTCAAATTTTTTTATAGATTAAATTAAGGCAAAATAAATTCGTAATAAGAATATCGATGGATAATAAAAATGGTATTTTAACAGTTAACAGTGTGTAAAAGCGACTTTTTGCTTTAAAGAGAGAAAAAAAAAGAAAAATAAAAATCCTTTTATCTCTTCTGTAGCGTGCTTCACTTACAAATGGCGTCGAACTAGAGACTCGACACGCAAAGTTTTTGCTGGAGAAAAAAAAAAAACCAAGAAAATATATCTTATTTTCTATAATTTCCATGTATTCTGGGTTGTACAATCTATGTTTTCTTTATAGCTAAATCGATTCATTATTTATGTATATGATTACATAAATATACAACCTTAAGAAATTTTTGCACGCACCTCTATCGATTGCATGGAATAAAAAAAACATATATAGGAAAGAGGTAAAAAAAAAAAAAAGGCAGAATATTGCAGTCTATCTAAAAGAACTACAAAACAGTCCCTCTATCATTATCAGCTCGGATGTTTCACACGCAAATTTACGGTCAATAGTCCATTTATTTGCTAAAAACGAGGAGAGAGGATACAGTTTTTCGGTGTTTGCTTATTTTCAAATTTTGTTTTGATTGCTTTTATCGGATGGATGCCCTTTAACAATTATAGAAAAATGAATTTTCTTATATCAGAGTTCGATATATACAGTATATATATATATCTTCCGTATCAGCATGAAACAGAAAACACACACAATCGTTCTTCGTTTCTTCAATTTACCCGAACAGGTAGGAAAGACGAATTAATTTTCTAATTTTGACTCCACGTTTCAATTTTTATTTTCTACAGAGTTTTAATCAACTAAAAAGATAAATAAATAAAATCAATTTTTAACGAGAAACTTCGAAGTACCTTTTCCAGTGTTAAAAAAAAAAAAAAAATTAAACGAGAAAAAGAGGAAAAGAGAGAGAAAGAGAGAGAGAGAGAGAGTAAAGTTAATTAAAACAATTTTATCGAATTACAATTACTATATTCCATAAAATTTAACGATAACTCTATTATCAATCTATTAAAAAAAATTTTTTTTCTGAAAATTTGGCAATTTTCTTAATGGAGGAAAAGTGATGAATAAATTATTTTGCATAGCATAAACGATAATACAAAATAAATGGTTTTTATTATATTTAATATCTCTCTTTCTCTAAATTATTATTCATTTACGTAAATATTTCGAATATATTTTGGTGAATATGTTCAAAATTCTTACAGAGAAAACCAAAATTATCTCTGTTTATATTGGAAAAATTAATTAAGCAAAACATATCGATATGCAAAATATAAACAAAAGAAAAAAAAAGAAAAATCTCGTAATAATAATTTTTAGACGAATAAAATTCAATTTTATAGGTAATTCTTTGATTGTGGGGCTTTTCACACTCTTAACACTGTCATCATCAATGGTCTAGTGGGCACTCCCAACATGATCATCCCATAAGAAGTCTCATCTTAATCACAGAAAACAGCATCTTCTTCAATGGGACTGTAAAAAAATCTTCTGATGTAAGAAAATGCAACCCAAGATCATATTTTAGCCCTGAAAGGGCCACACTTTCACACGAAATATGAAGAGGAGTTTCATCTCCTTCTTGACATCCTCTACAACTGAGACTATTAGCATTGTAGAGGATGACCATTGATGGTGGCAGTGCTAGGGGGCTTTTCACACTCCTAGCACTGCCATCATCAATGGTCTAGTGGGCACTCCCAACATGATCATCCCATAAGAAGTCCCGTCTTAATCACAGGAAACAGTATCTCCTTCAATGGGACTATAAAAAGATCTGGTATAGGAAAATGCAACTCAAGAAGATCATACTTTAGCCCTGAAAGGACCACACATTCACACGAAATGTGAAGAGGAGTTTCATCTCCTTCTTGACAGCCTCTACAATTGGGACTATTAACAATGCCAATTAAGTGAAGTGTAGGTAATTGTACTATTAACGAAGTGACAAAATTAAGAAAAATTAATTTATCTAAGCGAAACATCTGAGGCAAACATTTGAAGGACAAGATGTCACATCAAAACAACCGCTTCTTATAATTAATTAGCTCTTATGCTTATTTTGATCTACCTCGAACTTAACGATCTATTATTATCATTATTACTACTACGAGCAAAATCTATTTTTGCTTTATGACTTATCTTAAATTTAATGATCGGTTAGAAAGAACAAACTATTTTTGACATCTACACGCGTATCTTAAAAAAAAGAAAAATTAATCAAAATTCAAACTTTCGCGCTATTTTTCATTTTTTAAGCGTCAAGTTCGAAATAATTTTGCTTGTTTGCACGTAAATAAAGATTTAATACGTCATATTTTCAGCGGGATTTTTTAGTTACGAGTACCGAGATTTATTTACGTGATAAATCACGAAAAAGTCAACACGTAACGACGCATCGTTATCGTGATACTTAACGCTAAATTATACTTTAAAAAAAAAATAAAATAAAAATGTCGTACCGTTACTGAAGAAGGAGATATACACACATTTATTGCTCGAATATATATCGAAAAATTTCAGTTAAATGCTAAGAAATTAAATAGTACGGGCATAAATTCCGAGAAATGCGCTTATTCTAGGAAAAGAGAAGTGAAAAAAAGGAAAAAAAAAGAAAAAAAAATGATGGCTGCTTGTCACGAAACAAATGGATCACGAGGACGTTGATTTAGTTTACCTAAATTTAAGATTCATTGATTTTTCATTACAGAGAAGTTTGATTTGTTAACCGTATAATATATTTATACTCCTAACATCAAATTTTACCATTTTGAATCGGTTTAAAAGAGGAAAAAAAAAAGAAAAACTTAAACATGCATTAAACAGTTCACATCAAATTAATTTTTCAATATAAGCTTATATATATATATATATTTTTTTACAGTAAAATCGCTAGTAGAAAATTATTTATCATATAGTGTTCTACACATGAAGGAAAACAGACATTTAAACGTACTTTTAACATTTATAATATTCATGAATTTCCATGAAAAAGCAGCAAAACAATTCATTCGTCGGTACTTTTGAATGTAAGATAGAAAGAGAAAGAGAGAGAAAATTTGCGACAATTCTAAATTAAATATTTAAATATACATCAGAAAAAATTACTATTTAATGTGCTTAAATTAAATTTAGTACATTTAAAAATTCATTTTGTACGATGTATAATTTTATCTTTTTAAATTTTATTTAAGCTACAGCGGGCAATTGATTTACTTGATTACTTTATAGCATCAATCTTTAAAAGATTAAAAAAAAAAAAAAACATGCGAGCAATTACCTAAAGAAGAATCAAAATTACAAAATTTAATCTTTGTAAAATAAATTAATTATATAAAAAAAAAATATATTCATTTTTCCCCCTCCCCTTACCTGTATATAAATATTAAAAATTCTATATATATATTACCTTATTTATCTTAAAACGCGTGTCTTGTATATGAAGACCATATTAATTAATTGTTTTAATTTATAGAAAACTATTAAATTTTCTTTTTTTTTTTTTTTTTTTATAAAATGGTGTCAGGAAGAAGCTATTTTAATGAGTTAGAAAGTCATGGGGGTTATTATCAGCATACTTTCCGTTTTAGCATTGTTAATTATAGCTGTACGATAATGCAATGATAATTAGGTAAAATACGACGTTCTACTTTTAAAATATTAAAAGCCGTCTTGATTTTTATTTTTTATTTTTAATTTTCCTTCACTCACGCGTGTAAATGTAAAAAAAAAAAAGGTCAAAATTAAAGATTATCAGTGGCATTTAGAAGGAGAAAACAAGACAGCACACGAATTTTATAGCGTTATTAATTGTTCGTATCGTGCCATCTACTATATATATATATATATATATAGCATACATATAGAAAGATGATTAGCGTAAATTTGACAGTTCGGTCTAGCGAGAATCGCTTTAATAACAGTTTATATTGACGTATACTGGTATCAGAACACGTTAAAGCGATGCATGTATATATGTATATATATCGACACTGCGCTTAATTATTCTAATGCTTAAAAATTTTTAATATGTTTAAGTTGAGTGATGGCGAAACCTTTAATATCCTCGAAGGAAAACAATTTTGGGTTATCAAGATGTCCTCTGTATCCGCATGTCAAGCTAGCACAATAAGAGCGTCGATGTGTCTGAGTAGTCACCATCCATTCACATTAGTTGAACGGGTGCTATATTTTTACACGCGGTTGCTCAGTCCAAGACAAACATTAAGATGTACGACACTTTTCAGTTAGAATGGATTAACGTGTCACGTGTTTTACATCGGCCACGCTATTGGTTAGTTTGAAATGAAGGCATCCTTCCTCTGTCTCCACTACAGAGAGAGAGAGAAAGAGGAGAAAGAAAAAAAGAGATGCTGCTATTGAAACGTTCGAAGATTGAACGTACGAACGAAATAACAATTTTTTTTTTTACAACTCGTTAGTGAATCATCATTTGTCGTTTCGGAAAGATTTACAGAAAGAAAAAAAAAATAATATATATATATATATATATATCTTTGGATACTATTTCCAATTGTAGAAATTTTGGCTACATCCCAATGACGTTTAAAATAAACAAATCCAATAATGTAGCAATCTTGCTAGAAACAGTTTTACAGAATTATATTATTATTGTTATTGTTAATATTAAGTTACACGATATTTTTCTTACTTCTTTCACTCGGCGTATTAAATTTTAGAATTAATTTTAACTGTTGTAACCACTCGGTAAATGTATAAGTGCACATACATACACACACACACACTAAGAGAGAGAGAGAGAGAGAGAGTTAAATCTTAATTACAACTTTTGCAAAAGGTTAATTTGATCTCTCGGAGCGAAAACTTCTTTATCTAATATTGTTGATGTATATACGATCATTTAGAATAATGTTATAAAACTCTTTCTCCTTAAGAGATGATTCTTCTTCCTTATTATATACATATACATATATATATATTTTGCTTTCCTTTTTTACGTGTGGCGATGTATAAGTAAAGATTAATTACTCTTGTCAGAAAGTTTTCTTATGATTTTAAGAAGAAATTTCCTTGCTTAATTAAATATACATACATATTAAGATTTAATTGGATTGCACCTTTTTTTCTTTAATATTTTTATTTTAATTCTCTGCAATTTTTTTTTTGTTTTTTTTTTGAGATTTAATGAATCGCATGTTTAACTGAATGACAGTATTAAAAATATATATATATAATGTTTAAGCTGTTAACAAGGATGAGAAAGTTAGAGAGAGAGAATCTGTTGTGTAAGTTAAACGAGCGTAACACGATTTTAAACCGAAATTGTAGCTTAATGGTAAAAAAAACTTTATAGATCATCACCTGTTTATGATAAAAGATAGGTAGAATTAACTAATATGGTGAATATATATATATATAAAACATTCGTTTAGTAAGGTCGAGTAACAATTATTAATGTTTGGTGCCTGTGGCTAGAGCTTCTAGATGGAGAACTAACTATGTGAGAACAATGACCTCCAATGCTTCCATCGACCACGATACAACGACAGCAGGAACTGACAAAAGTCAATATCGGTTTCTAAGAAGTGAAAGAGAGGTTTTTTCAAGCTTCTCTTTCGCTTGTCATCAGTAGAAAGCGTAGAAGGCGGGGATGAAACTTTTCGAATCTGTCTGATGTGATTTGCTAGATTGAAAAGCCTTTTCAGATATCATCTGTACGATTAGTTCGGGTTTCAAAGATAGCAAAGAAATGGGGCGAAACGAAAAATACGCAAACTTAACCGATGTTTAACTACATTTTACACCTATTTTTTTTATTTTTCTTTCTTTATATCCCTATTTACTATGGTATAATATAAAAATATTTCTTGCAAAATCTCAATTTAGAAAATTAAAAATTACGATAAAATTAATAAAAAATTTAGTAGGAAAAAAAAATCGATATAAACGTATATGTGTGTGTTTGTAGCCTATATATTCTGAATAATAATTTTTCATACGTAAAAAAAAGCACGATTGCTTTTACCAATATTGGCACTCTAGTTGCATTCGGGTGAAATGGTTTTTGTATTATTTATATGTCAAAAAAAAAAAAAAATTCGGTGGAAATCAGAGAATTTCAAGACAAACAGGTGGATATACACAATACTTCTCGTGATTGCCACTTTAAATATGAAGGAACCGATCGTTTGTCACGGACAGAATTTTGTGTGACGCCATATTAAACTATTCTAGTATTCTTCGTTCTGGTATCCATTGATCAAGTGGGAGTTGTTATGCTGATATTGGATACTATTGCTTCTACCACCTACTTTTCTACCATCTGCTGCTGCTGCTGGAAAAATTCACCTGCCAAATCTACTTAACAGAACAACACCTGCTACGGCAGCATATGGTGTCATTCAGGTTTCTACATCTGGTGTTAAATAAGGGTCAACTACGCCGAAATGAGTAATATCCGAAAGAATTCATTTCTTAGAAAAGAGAGAGAGAGAGAGCGAAACAGAAAATATCGAAAGTGTTGCTTTATCGAATTAATAGTTGAATATTTATCGTTGCATCTTTTTTATTTTTTTATTATTATTATTATTATATATAAGTTTTTAAAAAGTATTTTAAGAATTTTTTTTTTGGTTCGCAGAGTTATGTTCTTTCCTACACCATATGGACGCTAATGGGGCATTTAGTATAACGTCTGAAAGTAGTTCAATGCTGCTGAACTACTTCCATTCAAGAACGAATTTAAACGATTTTAAAGTGTTCTTCTTCCGTAATTTCTTTCGATATCTTTAATGGGTTGTAAAAGTTTCATCTTAGAAAATTTCTATAGAAAATTATTGCAGAGACAAATTTATATACATATTTTTTAAGAATACGGAACGTAAATCTTTTTATTATTCTTTTCGTTTAATCCTCGATTGTCGGCCATTACTGGTTCGTCGTCACTAATAATTTATAAATTACATTTAACTGCTTATCACTAAATAAATTGTTTCGTACGTTGCACGGGTTTAATGGAATGCATTCAGTAAACTCCTAGAAGCGAACGGCCATTGTAATTGTGCACTATGAATGCAGTATGTCATTCATGCTGTGCAAATTCATTTTAAAATGATATTTTAAAAGCCAGATGGAGAACACGCTGTTAAAATACCGTTGACTACAGACTTATTTAGTGTAAGTAATCCAAAAGGTGTTCTGAACAAACATTTAATGCGAAAACACAACTTAAGAGATCACTCGATGCTGCGAGTTTGCTGAGGAAGCAGTACACCTACATTGGATATCGGGAATCGAAACCGAGCAGAACACTCCTCCTTCCAAAGATAACCAAGAAGATACTATGGCGAAACTGCACCCCATCGCACATTATCTACAGATGCAGTACTCTTCGTACTAACAGTTTCAACTGTTTCAACCGGTACTCTCTCTCTTTCTCTCTATGTTATCTCTCTCTTTATGGAGCCAACAGCTCAGATATTATAATAAATAATCCTACTGTAAGTTAAATTCTTATATCGCGCAAGTATACCTGTTAATAATCTCACAGATTAAACATTAATCTTTATTCTATCCCGGCGAGACCATTAATTTAAGATCTATTAAAAATGATAAGAAACGTTTGCTGTTTTGCTGTTAGTAATAAGCTAGGAATTTTGATAATCTTGTTGATGGCGGAACGTTTGTTACCGAATTTTTTTTTTTTTTTGTGGTTTATTCGCCAAATAAACAACAGAATTAATTCGGCTATGCAATAAAAGAACTTTCGTTATTACGTGGAACACGGTAGAAGAAATAATTTGACGTGAAAGCAGGTAAATTCCAGTAGTAGAATAAGAGACACGCCAAGGGTGGAGCGTGGTAACTATCAGTCATACTGCAACCTTCCTCTTGAATTAAACCAGTTTATCTCTGGCATCAATTAACTCAGGTATGACATTTTTCTGACCCAGCCCTGAATACACTAAACGTACTTCTCAATGAGGTTTGGATGGGATCTACTCTAGCAGCGTGCGCTACTACAGACTAAAGAAGAAGTACACTTCAGCCATTAAAAACAACTTCACTAGCGAACGAGTGAATAATAAATATTAAAAAAAATGAATACAAATTATATATATTTTAATTAATTAAATTTGATTTTTCATGCGTATTGTCTCTTCTTTTTTTTTAATTGTTAGAAGAATTAAAAAATTTTTCCTTTATAAACTTCGAGTGTGTTTGAATACTAAAAATTTCCATATCTACATAAGTATCGATCGACTTACTTAAAAGTAAATAATAGAAGGTTGCGTAATGTTTAATAAATACGTCGTTAGGAGGTCGATTTATGAAGAAGTTCTTCCCATAAATTCCTTAATCCTTCGCTAATATCCCCTTTTTGGGAATTAAGATGGCTGGTGGATTTTTCGGATCGACGTTATAATAAATTGCTCGTTTTAATCGACATTTATTTATGATAGGAAAAAAAGGTCACGGCTACTGTGTGTGCATTTTAGACGTTATGCCCGTATATATATATATACGTAAAAAGTCGTTACAAGAAAGGAAGGAAGCTTGGTGGTTAAGTAAATATTTGAACTGGCATGCAGACTACTAGAATATACCATACAAAGGTCGCAACTGGCGTTATTTTTATATCTTCTTGTTCCCTTAAATAGAGTGTTCTACTAAAATAAATCATACGTGACGTTGTCTTTCATTTATCGCTTTAAAATGTATGAAACTTTTGTTTTTTTATTTCGTAAATTACCGAACGCGACGTGCAACATTCGGTTGGAATTCCGAAACACAAAATTCCATTTAAAAACTATTTTTTTTTAATTATTTTACACACTAGAAACAGAATAAGTGTTTTTTTTTTGTTTAATATAATGTTCATGCTTATTCCGAATGCGGTAATCAATCGTAAAGCGAGGAAACAACACTAGAAATCCATTGGGTTAATGCGTATCGGAGTAGGAATATCAATGATGTTCATGTTCGGGACCACGTGACCTACAAGGTCCGGACTCCACCCACTTCTTTACCGGCCTGACAGCAGCAGGTACAGAATCTGGATGATGAATGATGGCTGCTGACGTCACACGGCACGCGGGAATGTCACGAGCCATTGGTAAAATAAAGTTGATGTTGATACAAATGGACATTGTTGCACTGGTGTTATTTCTTGTTTGCAGGCCAGAACACAGTTTTTGCTTATTTGTTCTACAAACGTGATGTCAGTTGAAGGTGAGGATACTTCTACTTCCTCTCTCTCTCTCTCTCTCTCCTTTCTCTAACCTAGAAAATTAATTTGGTTTTCTAGATTTTAATTTTTTTTTTTTTTTTGCGCATTATACAAACCATAAATAATGCGCCATTAAAAATATTTATCGAATTTTAATCTGATATATATTTTTTTAAACGACGTATAGAATTTTGTTTATTCTGTTTACTCGATCCTACTCCAACTTAGGATATTTTTATATTAGAACTCTCCATAAAAAATACTTCCTGAAGAATTTAAATAAGTCAGTATACAATATTAAATTTACACGCATTTTTTTTTTATTTTTTTGGTCACGTAAACGCCATTATATAATTTATTATTTCACACTTATCGTATTTCAAAAGTATGTTGTGAAGAGAAAACCACGACTCTACATAAAATGTCACTGGTGACGTCACGTGTGTGAGATTTAAGTCATTCATCACCATGCCGGAACTCTGCACGAAATCTTTTTTCTGTTTTTTTTTTTTTAGATGTACAAACACATTTCTCTCGAAAGTTACAGTGACTCTGCACGCATGCTGAATATCAAACCCGAACTATTTAATGGAAACTAAGAGGAAGAGCAACTACCTCGTAATGTATGTGTCCATGCGAGATAAAAGTAATTGCCATCGATTCAAACTCGTTTTTTTTAAAAAGGTTGTGTTCGGTAACGTTAAATAAAAACAAAAAAACAAAAAAAAAGAAAAATAGCAATAATAATTCATTGTTGTTTTATCTATGGGTAGATTTATAGTGTAATTGTGTTGCTATCAACAGTACACTGGGCGTTGGGTATATGGGCGTTGTCACGTCACGGGTAAGTGAACTCGCATTTTCACTGATTCAATAAGTCTCTGTGTTATATATACGGATTGTGTGTGTAGGTAATTACGAAACGTGAGCGACCGTGTTCACTTTCTACGAATTTTACTTCCAAAAATTATAATTTAGACCGCGTCTACGTGTTTCATTATGCCGCATTTACAACTAACTTATGCTAAGTAGATACTGTAAAAGTTCTATTTAGCGTAACTTACCTAGTCTTTGTAAAATATGACTGTTACTAAAGTTAATTGTGAAAGCTGAATATCTGTCTGAATGGTTTCTGATTTTACATAATTAAATTAGTTTTAATTATTATAATGAAAAGTCTTTCTGGAACTACTCAATCGCCTTTCTAAGATTCTCAAGAAGGAGTTCACTGATAGACAGCTCGAAATTTCGACGGATGCTACCGACATACAGTTCGTAAGGTCAAAGGTCGAGTAACCGAAGACACTACGTCAAATTTACT